>LPNX010444793.1:187461-226219 GCA_001517045.1 Pseudotsuga menziesii
GGGGACTAGGTCTGGATCACCTCGGAAATCTAGCCCAGTGTATGGAAACTGCTCCAACGCCGGCACCTGCCGTTCCCACCATGAATAGAAATCATCATCATACATGCTATGTACAACATCTCCTCCTCCTTGACGGAGGAAGATATCTCCCCATCGGCTTAGCCTCGGCTGCTGTGGATGATGGACCTGTAAGGGTATCGCAGGACTCATAGCTGGCACCCTCTCAAAGAAGAACGCTACCAATATACTAGCATAGCCAAAGTTCTTCCGTCTCCCCCTCCTACAGTCGGATAATTGCCTCCTCATGATGGGGGCAATCCCTGTACACCAATCAAAGAGTGTGCCTCTAAAGCAGTCCACCGCCACTCTCATCTGAGTCCTCGTGGCCATGTGTAATCCTGCCGACCCTGAAAGTCTCACTATAGTACTAGACAATACCTATAATGTAAGATCCTGAATATCTGCTATGAGAATGTTGCTTCCCTTCTTTTGAGTACTCGGCCTGTAGAATACATCAGCATAGTTCTGGACACTCAAGGAGTCCCCACCCCTGCCAGTGCCCTCTAGGTTCACCGGTGCTCCCCGATGTGATAACCCGGTTATGAAATATATGTCCTGAATGGTAAGCTCCAAAGTCTCACCTTGGATGTTGAAAATCCCCAGGTCATGGTCCCAGTAATGGACTAAGAACTCTAATATGCGGACATTGGCCCGCATAGGTGATGTGAAAAAGAACTTGAGCAGCCCACTATTCCGCAATGCTTGGATGGTAGGCAGGCTTTGGAGAGCCGCTTGGTCCATCACCTCATGTTCCCTCTCCCTCCACTCCAGCACCATGTTTCCCTGACAAATAAACATAGTTTAATTAGTATTTCACCATAAAAATTTAAAAATTTAAACCATTTTTAAAGCTTTTATCCTTTGCGCAGCATGCGCGACTGTCCATTAGGACAAGTCGCGATTCATTCGCGACTTTCCTATGCAGCAAGTCGTGCATGAAACGCGTATTCGCGGCTTTCATGCGTAGCAACCCGCGAATACATTTTGCTATCTTTTATGTTGATGAAATAAACTGAATTGACCATCAATTTTAAAATTTGTTTGGATCAAAATGAAGAGCTCAGGGTGTAGAGTTACCTGAAGCTGACGGATCTGAATTCCGATGGTCCAATTGTCCACGGCAAGCGATCAAAGATAGAGGGTAAACTTTCCTTTTTGGTTCAAAAAGTGCAAATGGTAAGAAATGATTTGATTTTCAAACTATTAATAGAAAAATATTTCATAAAGTGGGTCTTTCTCTATAGTTTGAATTGTCAATTGACTAATATTACCCCTTTTGTTCCTTGCAACAGGTTTACCTACTTTTACAAAGTGTTTATGCTTCTATAGGGTGGTTTTTGCTCATTCCAACACTTGTTGGCATCTTATCACTCCACATTAACCTTAGTACTCAACATTTTTTCCACGGACTATGGTATTTTAAGCCATTAGTCCCTTGTCTCTACCATTGTTCCTATGTGGCTACGATCACTTTCCATGAGTATCATTCTTATATGCCATTGCTATCCTTTGATACTCATTTCCGTCACTGTTTTAGGCCCAGGGGTTTCCTCATAGCTATTTTTCACGCCAAATAGAGCTTCTTATGAATCTCTCTTTACAAGCTATCCCTTTATAGGACTCCCCGCCCTTATGGAGTTTCTTTAGGCCCAGGTCTGACTCCTTCAAAACAGACTTGACTGCCGAGTTATCTCGTCCGTTCAAGCTCGTTAAGAATATGTGAACGGGCATCCGAGTTGGTGGTAGGTTATCTCTTTCTCGGACCATGCGGAATAATATGAGAAAGGATCACTCTCTTTTCTTCGGAATTGAGAAGAGTATTCTCAGGTATAGGTTTATCACTTTTCCGGACCTGAGGGACTAAATTTACGGAAAAGGAACACCCGGTTTGAGCTTAGTTTTCTCTTTTTCGTGCTCTGGACCCAAACATGAAAAAGATTCCGAGCGTACTTTGTGTCTTTGTCATGCTCGTTAAACACTCAAGAACAAAGCAACGAGTTTATTGTTGTAAGCCCCATTTCTCGTAACCAAATGGATCTTTCCAAGTGATCTTGCTTTCCTTCACACTCGTAAAACTCAAGCTATTTTATGCTGTTATGGAAGGAGCGTTGGGTAGGTGGTAATTTAACCTTTTTCGGACCTTCCCGACTAAGTACGAAAAAGGTTCACCTTTTCTTCTTTGGAAGTTAAGAGAGTTCTTCTATGGTTTGTTTTATACTTTTTCGGCCTCAAGAGACTAAATTGGACGAAAAAGGACCCCCCTGGAGTCTTCTTTGGAGTTTTCAGACTCTCTAAACATGAAAACACCTCATGAGCATGTACTAGTTCAGGCTCATTAAATCCACGGATCAGTGTATCAATCATTATTTTCCCATCTCTTCAATCTTGTTAAAAAATGAAGAGGGAACCGAGTTTACTTTCCTGGACTCGTTAAAACTTAACAGGGAAGGTAAGGAAGAAGTTTTCTCTTGTTTTCAGTAATGGCAGCATGTCATCCTTGAACATAGCACTCTTTTCTTTCTGATATCCATGTTTCAGTATACACTTGTGTTCAGCTATCACTTTGAGTTTTGACTCATCCTCTTGTCCATTATACCTGGGGAATCTGATCATGTTTCCTACATGACAGATAAGTCTAGTTGTTCTATCTATCCGTTGTATGATGCCTTGGGTCATCTCTGTGCCGTGCTCACTGTTCAGGGATTATACCTAATGTTTGATCTATCACCTGATCCCATCACTGTTATATCTGTTATCCATTTACTTGTGGCTACCCTTCTTTTTCCCAGTTCCTAGTCACTCTTGTGAACCGTTGGAGGATCTATTGCCTACCCTATCACAGTATGGTTCTGTTTCAATACTTCCTGATGACGAAGACCTGAAGTTTTGACGATGGTACCTCTGGATTCACTTTCATCATTGGTGAACTCCTTTGCTTCAGTTGTCAATTATCATCTATTGGTTGACAAACTGTTGAATCCTTTCCATGTTCGACTTCAGCTTACCCTTATTCACATGGCTTGGATTGTACTGGTTCTTTGGGAATTTTTTATGAAGACCTTAGTTCCTCACTCATGAACTAAGTTACGCAAGACTATGTTCCATTTCTATATCCGGCTTCCAGATCTTTGAAGACTCATCATTATTGTATTGTGGCTTTGCTCCACCTTTGTAAATACGTGGTTTTTACCCGTATCATATGATGTGCTCAAATATTGTAAAGGAGATAGTGTTCCAGTAAATTGAACATAGCATCCTTAGATGTAACTTTGTATATGACATTACTATGTATTTGTTTCAGGTACTCCTTCTGCTCCACTGGATTTATGAGTTTCTCCTGAATTAAATATTATAATGTATTTCGGCCATCGTTCCCCTCTGACCTCACACATTAGGGGGCATCTGTTATACACCTGAATGGCACCTCTCCGTCCGAGTGCTGATATCCCTCATGTCGGCACACAAAAGGACACTTATGTATTGAGGTTGCCCATATTCACTATACCTTGGCTTATGATGAAGTACATTCCCTATATACCCAGCTAATTACTTTGCCATTTTTGCCATGTTGAGTTGTATTCGCGACTATCTATATTGACAACTCGTGCATCATTCGCGAGTCTCTTATACAGCAAGTCGTGAATTCTTTTATTCGCGGGTTGCTCTTCTATATAGTCATGAATCATTCACGGGTTGCTATACTACAGACCCGCGAATGGTTTCCTCAACATTAAAACATAAAACCACATGCTAATGGAAGATTAGTTTACTCATTTAACTTAATCTTCTTAACTGCCACAACCTCCCTAACCTTCGAGAACTACCTCATTTCATCCATATAAATAGAGGCCTTGGGGAGGGTGTTGGGGATTCATACTTGGAGAGCAAAGTTATGCTGGTGGATTGTCTACAGAAATATTTGGAGCAGAGAAACTCAGAGTCCTTTGGTGACAGAGGAGTCCTTGTTTAGACATTGGGTTGTAACCTAAACTCTTTCTATTATTGTTAATAGAGATATTACCTCTTCCATATGTGTTTCATATCTTGTGGATTGGTAAATGTTTTACATTCCAATATGATATATGATTTGCCTAACCTGCATCTATATATATGAATCATCTTGTGTTTGGAAGAGTGTTTATTAACAGGTGAAGGAGGAACTATCCTGGAGACTTTGGAAGTGGAGCAGAGAGGGAGAAGATAGCAAGGATCAACCTTCGTTTAATACAAGTAAGTCCTTCTACTTTCCTATTTCCTATTCTGTGCTTCTAGAGTCAAATTGTCTACAAGTAATGAGTATGTTGGTAACCCCCCAGACCTAGGTTATTAGGTGAATTATCCTGTACAAAACAAAGTTTCACTTGTTGGGTTGGGACTGTCCAATCCAAAAGACTCGAGTGGTTAGGGATTAAAGCATATGGGGTTATTCAATAAGTCTTTATGTGCCAAAACCCTTTGGAGGGCTCTCAATAATGATGGTTTATGGAGAAGGATTATTAGATGTAAATACCTAAGGAGGATTCATGTTGTCTCCTGGTTGAGATTGAGGCATCCTCTCAGTCCGTGAATGGATCGATTATTTGGCGTAGCCTGCTAGGGACACTGTCGATTATCATTCAGAATCTTAGCTAGCAGGTTGGTAGAGATACTCATTTTTTTGTGGGAATTGATTCGATGGTGGGGATGGGAGAAAATTTCACTCTTTATGGTCGCTTGATTAGTCATCTTTAGGTGATTAATATTTATGACCTGAAGCATATTTACTACTTGGAGGAGTATTTGAGGCCACAATGGTTAAACTCCAAGGATATTAACCTCTATAAGGAATTGGTGTGTGAATTGGTGTGAATTAGCTTACCACTGTAATATCCCTTTACCATAAAACTCATTGATTATGTAGAAATATAAATGAGTACACTGTAAAAACTGTGGGTGAAGAAATGAAAAAAAAAATGCATCACTACTATCAAAGGATTACCTGACTGGTTGTATAGTTAAGCTTCGAGTGCAATTCAAGAAGGAGCTTTAGAGAAGGTTCTTTAGAATAACCTTTACTAAAATAAAATACAATGCCTCCAGGATCTGATGGATAAGGGTTTACTTACTATCCTCTCGAACAAACCTTACTGGAAGTCAAATTCAAGTTTGGAATTTACCTTGACAGATGTAACAAATGTAGTTTTTAGATAAATGAGTTTTTGTTAGGATTTTTAAGTTTCCTTTAACATTTTTAGCAACTCATATAATTGTTTTTATTTATATTGAGATGGAAGGAAAATGAAATTTCCCTTTTCATTGGACTCTAAATCTCTTTTTTTGATGTTTCCAAAGCATTTAACATTTATTTTAGAATGTTGTAAAAAAATTCTAAACTAATGGCGTTTATCTTGCCAGATATCATTGGATTCACAAGACCTTCAAATTTTAGTAACAAATGTAATTTTTATTTTGAGATGAAGGGAAAAATGAGTTTTTGTTAGTTTTTTTTGTAATTTCCTAATAGAATATTAACATTTTTAACAACCCATGTAATTTTTTTTATTGAGATGAAGGGAAAATGAAATTTCCCTTTTCATTGGACTCTAAACCCATTTTTTTGAAGTTTCCAAAGCATTCAACATTCATTTTAGAATGTTGTAAAAAATTTCTAAACTCATGGAGTTTAGCTTTCCATGTCATCTAATTCACAAGACCTTACCCCTTGTTGAAGTTTCCAAAGCATTCAACATTCACTTTAGAATGTTGTAAATGTTTTCTAAACCTAAACAAAAATATTAAGACAAAGAAAATGAACCATTACAATTTAAGAAATAATAATCATTGAATAATTTATTAAAATATTTTATTATATAGTGTGTACAATAAAAACAAATGGCAATAAATATAGTTATAAATTTTGAAGTAGTCAATCATAAACATAATTTTATATCGAAGAAGGCTCTTATTATGACAAGATTCCGAGAAAATCCTTGGATCAAACAAATCATGACTTGCACATGAATATTGTCTAAGTGGAGGTAGAACACATGGTAAATGATCCAAAATGTCATCCAAAATATCAATTAGGGAAATCTATATATGAGTGAGCCTCATGACCTGCATCACATCTTGTTCTATGGACTTACCTACCTAGAGACAAAGGTGTTTTTGTTGTATGAAATGTTATACATGCTTAAATGTAGTATTACAGGGGCTTCATCATGGATCATTTGTAATAGGCCTCGCTCTATGATGCATAACCTTATTGCACTCCTCTTCTCACTCAAAGCATAGATACTTCCCCCTCTTACAAGCGGTGGAAATTTTTTAATGTGACAAGGATAGAAAATAATATAGTAATCCTACATGAATTTGGTCATTGAGCTGAGGTTGAATAAAATAGATTATTAAGCATGGGTGATGAAACCCTTATTGGTAGAGCTCATGGTTAGAGAATAGGAATATCCTCCCCGATCAGACTACTTTCTTCATAAGAGGGAAGAGGTGGGCTAATTGACACAGCCCAATATGTGTTAAACACAATCAAGAAAAACAACTAGATTGGGGAGGCCTAGGTAGAAAAAATATTGAACATATTTCTCTTTCTTTACACTATTTTGTTGATCATTATCCTCTCATCAATGGGTATCCTAAGGGGGTCTTATTTTTATCCTCTCATTCCCTATAATGTTAGTGTGCATCCCAATACCCTAAGTCCATTCAAAATGATTCTCCAATGGATTAAGGATTCTATATCTCAATTATATTTATTTAATTTAAAGGTAGTATGGATTCCATATAGTGAATAATCCCATGATTCTTATGTTTCTCAACTCTTCCTGAATAGTTTGAATAGGGATAAGAAGGCCTTTATATCATTGGAAAAGGCCAAAAAATTGTTGTGATGACAAACTCTTCACTAAGATTGAGGACAAGTTATCAATTTTTTTTCTTGGGATGGTTTTGATTTTCTCTTAGATCAATTCAAGAAGATGCAATGTTATCTATGAAGATAATTTAAAGAATATCTACCTAAATTGGATGGTTTCTATCTTCTCTTTATGTGATAATCTTATTAAATTATTAGAGTTGGGTTCCTCCCTGAACCATGTGCAAAGCCTTGAGACTCATAGCTACTATTGATAAATTTTAAATTGAATTGATATCCCCACATAGAGATGATGAATGCTATTGATAGGTGATGTGTTTTGGTTTGAATCATCATTCATGGTCTTGCAATCCAAAGGGAGCTTCACTCAGTGAACCTCTCACATAGCACATATGATCATGGGATATTAAACAATATCCTTAATTTATATAGATATTTACATGAACTCCTTTTGTTAAAACCCTCTCCCTATACCTAAAACCTTCCCCCACCCATTTATATACCCCAATCCTTAGAAATCCCCTACCTTCCACCCTAAACCCCTCATACCCCTACAATACATAAAATATATTGGCCATATTTTTTACAATTTAAAACTAACAATATGAACTCACATGCTAGGATATTGGTCAACAATTCAATCTATAGTGTTACATTCCTAGAATCTTATTTTACATTGTTTCACCGTACATATAGTTGAAAATCATCCAAGGATCCCAAATACCTAATATTTTGATACATAGTCCCATGGATACCACTACAAAGTCATGCACAGTGCTTTGAGCCATTTTTCATTGTTTTGGATGCCTATATGGTTTATTTATGGCCCAAGGGATGTTTTTTTACCTATATTGTTATTCCTAAGTCCCTAAGACATGCACATATTTCTCATATCTTCCCACTAGAATAGACATCATCGGTACTAGGATAATTATACCATTAGGATTCCATATGTTATTGGTGGATCAACCATTCTTAGCATTGGATGGATAGAATATTCCTTTAGAGGTCAAAGTTGATGTGTCCTCCTTTGACCATGTACAAATCCCCAAGAACATAAATACTAGAAACATAGTACCACTATGGATACCCATGCAAAGTAATGTGTAGTGGTTGAGTCATTGCTAATGGATTTGAATACCTCATTGGATTTTTTCATACCACAATTATCTTCCTCTATATAATTACATTCCCAAGGCTCAAGGATGCCTACATAATCCTCAAAACCACTGAATGGCTCTAACATACTCAATAATATGCCAATGACACCCTTAGTAGGCCATGTGTTGTTTCTAGAAGAAACCTACTTACCCCTATATTGCTAAGATATTCCCTTAGATCCCAAGGTTTAGGTTTTATCTGCTAACCATGTCAAAGGACCCAAGGACAGAAGACCTAGATACATAGTGTCACATAGTTATGTGTGTTCCTTTGAGTAGTGTTTATGGATTTGGATGCCTCAATGATTTCCATAGGGATAAAGGCATGACATTCTTCCCTAGATCATGATTCACACTAACCTAATACACCTACTTCCTAATCAAACCACCTAATGGAACCAACATCTTGAATCATAAGCCATTAATACACTCATGAGACAATATGTGGTTGGTAGAGGCAACCTCCTTAGCCTTGGATGGATAAAATATTCCTTTAACGACCAAGGATTAGGTGTCCTCCATTAGCAACTTCTAAGGCCCCGTGACTAGAAACCTAGATACATAGTTCCATGGGTACTCTAAGAAGTATTGCATGGTTCCTTGAGGGTTGTTTATAGTCGTGGATACTAGAAATATTTATTTTGTTCAAAAAACTAGTCTTATTTTTTATATAATTATTCCTAGGGACCCAAGACACATAGATACTACTCAAAAGTAACTAATGGCAGTATTAACCTGATTCCTCAACCATAATCCAATGATACCCTCAAACGGACATGGGTGCATAATGGAGGAGGTAATATGAGCCCTAGATCAATAGAAGATTCCTTTAGGGATTGAGGTTTAGGTCTCCTCCCTTTACCATAACCAAGACCCTAAGTCCCAAAGACTTGAATACATAGTGGCACGGATACCTTGTGAAATGAAGTGTGGTGTTTTGTGCCAAATTATTAATTGATATCGATGCCTAAACGGTTTCTTAATGATTAAAGGCATGGAATTCTTCCATATAATTTCATTCCCAAGTCTTTGAGACACGTACGTATTGCTCAAAACCACATAATGGCATTATCATCCTCAATCACAGGCCAATGATATCCTTAGGAAGTCATGTCTAGTTGGTGCAGGAAACCTTCATAGTCATGGATAGCTAGAAGCTTCTTTTATTTACCTAGGCTTAGGTCTCCTCCACTATCCATGTCAAAGGAATCAAGGAAACAAGACAAAAATACACAGCGCCATGGATATTGTGTGAAGCCATAGGTAGCGCTTTAAGGGATTTTTCATGGCTTTAGATGCCTAAAAATTTACTTTAGGGGTAAATGTATTATCGTTTTCCATAGAATATTATTCTCAAGGCCCTAAGACACATACATGCTACTAAAAAACACCTAATAGCACGATCATTTTCAATCATAAGATAATTGCACTCTCAAGAGTCCATGTGTGGTTAGTGAAGGAGACCTTCTTAGCTCTTGATGGATAGAATATTCCCTTAGGTCCAAATTTTCTAATCTCCCTCCATGATCATTCCCAAGCCCCTAGCTCTTGAATACATGGACACCTAGGGTCATGGATACCCTTGTGAAGTCATGTATAGTTCATTGAAGCATTGTCCATGGATTTGGATGACATAATGGTTTATTTAGGGATAAAGGCAAGGAATTTTTCCCTAGAATTCTATTCCCAATTCCTTAGGACCTGTACATATTTATCAAAGCAAACCAATGGTACCACCATCATTAATCATAGGCTAATCATACCCTCAAGGGAGCATGTATTGTTTATGGAGGAAACCGTATTGTGACTATATAGATAGAAGTATACTTTAGAGACTAAGGTTTAGTATCTTTCACTGACCATGTCCAAGGCTCCAAGGCCCCAATACCCAAAGACCTAGATATAGAGAACCATGGATAAGTTACAAACCCATGCATGATGTTTTGAGGCATTGCTCATGGATTTAAATTCCTCAATGGTTTTCTTAGGTCCAAATGCATGATCTTCTTCCCTAGAGATACATTCTTAAGGCCCTAAGACATGTATATATTGCTCAAAATTATGCAATGACACTAATATCCTCAATCATACACCAATGATACCTTTTAGAGTCCATGTGTGGTTGGTTGATGAAATTTTATTAGCGTTTGATGGAACGGATATTCCTTTAGGGCCTTAGGTTCAAGTATTCTTCCCTAACCATGTCCAAGTCCCTAAGGCCCAAAGACATGTGTTAGCACTCAGAATCACACCCAAGGTTGCGAGAATGTAGACCTCGAGGTAACAGCAAAACCACTTTAGGGAAGGGAGATGGCTTCTCCAATTCCAAAGAGGGATTTCTCACAAATACATAACAAGGCCAGATATATTGTCACAAAAAGAAATTTAAATATTGGTGGTTGAAACAAGGTAAAGATGTATTGGGATATGGAGTCACAAATACCAAGAAACACAGAGCAGTTTGCACAAGAAATGTTTGCAAGAGTAAGGTAGTACTTCCATCACGATCGATGTGTTTCGGGTTTGGTGAAAAACGAAGAACGATGACAATCCATCAATGTAGAGAACTGTAAGGATGAATTCTACACCAACTTTGGAAGAAGCATTTGGTGAATTTCTAAAACAATGGCCAAAGCATAAGAATATGAATTCTGGACCATTATACACTAAATCAAACACATGAAGAAAACATAATGTAAAGAAATAACAGGAAGTACATGCATGTAAAGAAAGGAAATTATAGACTTTAATTGAGAAATACACAAGAATTCTTGCATTTAAATAACCGGCATTCGACTCTGTATTAAATCAAATCAAAGTTTCATAAACACAACCGTTTTATAGGTTCCAACCAACCCCTTCTCCCTCTATGGGGAGCATATTTATAGTGTCTAGGCTCCTGAGACCAACCTCGAAATGGGGCCAAAATTAGTACAAAATTAGCAACAAACTTATAACAAACTACATCATGGAATTTTCTCCACGGTTAGAATAAAATAGAAAGTGATGGAGGGAGCAAGCCTGTTGGACCCAAAGAGGCACTACGTCTTCAAAGTACAGACTCACTTGATCACTCTACACCTGTATCTTTGTTTCTAGTCATGATTTAGGCACGTCATCATTGGTGCAGCTTGTATTTAGCCTTGCCGTAATTCTCAATCACCTTCCACTAGCATTTCTAACTTTATCATTTCTTCTGCCAACACGCTGAGTTCTAGGTTCTCCAAATAGGAAGGCGCTGGAAATTTTGTGCACATAACTCTGAAATCAAAGAGTAATTCAAATTCACCAGATAATTGTTCGACCACGGTTTTACTTGAAAGTGATTGTTGGGCCATATCTTTAAATTTTCTATGGTCTTGTCTATAATCGATCAATCTGTCATGATTTTATTTATGGGATAGAATTGGTCCTTTTTATTCCCAAAAGAAGGGGATCCCTATTTTGACCAGAGGATTGAAAAGCGAAGCAAATTCGTCAACCTGCTTGTGCATGAAGTTCCACTTCACCTCGATCATATTTAAGTGACGGTGTTCATGTACCACTCTCTTGGCCCATGTGATGACCACAATTCTATCTTGGATATTTCCTTGTCTAATGTCTTCTTCAATTAAACTTTTCAGAAATTTCATTACACCTTCAGTTTTGTCCAAGGGTCTTTTTTCCAGGTCTTGTTTGGCCATTTGAATATACTTTTTAGCCGCCTGTGTAGCACCTTCTTTATCCTAGATAAAATTCAAGTAGGGTCATAACTTGGTTGCCTCTGCTATTAACATATCCCAGATGAGGTGTTTTTCCCCTAGTAGGGTTTCCTGGCCAAAAAATTTCTTTGTCAGCTTGTTCTTCTTGTCCTCCAATTCTTTACAATGGTATTCCAGCCTCTTTATTATTTCTTCCTTGAGTTCAGCCATATCCATCAAATCCTTATTTTGTTTTCTTAGACCAGTGGTTTCTAGAGCCTTGATACTTACTTGAGACATGCCCTCAGAAAGAAAGTCCTCACCAGACGCCTGAGAAGATGGGATCACTAATACTGGTTGTCCCTAATTCTTTTCTCTCGATTCTTGCACCTATTTTTCTAGCTCTTCTTGCTTTGCTCCAAAAAACTTTTCCTTTTCGGCCCAAAGCTCTGCATATTTCTCCCATGGGTTGTGTTTATCTTCATACATGAGTAATCTAGCCTTGCAATTGATCAATTCGGTGTCTAGGGCTTCCTTCTCTTTCTCAATTTAGATCACTTCAGAGGTTTGTATGAGTCAGGTAGTTGGGATGTCTATATTTATTTTTAACAGTTGAATTGTACTCTCCTTATTCTTTAGTAACTTTTATGTGGTAGCACGTTTGTCTCTCGGGCTGTCTACTACCAATATATCCCCCTGGAACTTCTTGATCTGGGCCTGGTGAGCTCTATTCTCTTCCTTCTCCTTTTGGAGCAGCTCCTCAACCCTCCTCTTATTAGCTGTTAAATTTTAATTTGGATATCTACAATGTATCTTGGAGCAGGTCGGTATAGACGATATCACCTATCCCTCAATGTAAGTAAATCATATCTAATTTGGGAATCCTCTTTGGATCTACCTTCATCTCGGCTACTTTGTTCCCCGAAATCACAGCCAAGTTTAACGTCCCTCTATCTTAATCTGTGACAGTCACTAGAGAGGTATCATGGCCGGGTAATTTCCCCACCTAATCACTCAATTTCAATTTTTCTCAAAAATCATTTTCACTGGCATCCCTATAAATTTCTAGTAGCTCTGCTTTGGGCCTGTACTTATTCACATCATCTTTAAAGACACTTTTGAATGTATACTCTTGAATTTCAAAGGTTGGGCCTTCAAATTTTACATTTTTTTTTGCTTTTATCCTTTGCAATCTGTACCATCCCACACGGTTTTTCAGTCTTCTGATTTTTCGGTGTTTTGGAAGTGTCCCTTTGGTCTACGTCCATGTCTTCTGGGCATTCTCTTTTATTTCCTTTTTTCAAACACACTGGCTAAAGGGGTGATCTGTGTGGCTGCAGCAACAATGCTGGAAATTTTTTCCCAGGGGGAATCACCTACTGGTGCAGAGGAGGTCAAATTTTCTGCCATGTATTCATCACAACTGGCCTCTCCAGGATACTCCATCCAGTTCTCTTTTTCCACCAAACCTGCCACTTTAGCATGCTCAAATGGCTTGTTTTTATTGGTTTGCCTCATGTTAGAGATGATATGGTGAGGGTCATAGTAAATTGTGGCCTCCATTGCAAAGCCTTTCTCCCTAAGCAAATTTTCAATCATGGACAGAGCTGATTTGTTTTTAACAGTAAAGGGACTAACTTCTCATGGAAACTTAATATCTGCGAGGTTTCTGAAACTTATGAAATGTTCCTCTTTGGTTGTGATCCTTTTCCTGATCAACTCTAGTGCAAACATTCTCAATGTCAAAAACGTCGGTAGGACATACGATTGGTGAGTAAACCCGTAGACCCTAATCATAGTATTGTCCGGGGGGAGGAACCTATCCCCCACTCTCCTTTCAGGAGACAACTGCAACATATTTTTCATCTCTGGTAAAGCCCTGGGCAACTAGTTTTCATTATCTATCTAGGTGTTAGCAAACTCATCTAATAACTCCATAAATATGTTGATCTGCTCGTCACCTTTGAACACTTTCCAATGTCTAGAGTTGTCGGGTATAGAGGTCCTATTTCTGACGTCCACCTTATGCTCTCTTTGTCTGGCCATAGGGGCTCTAAATATGCCATTAGTGACTGCCAAGGAATTGACGATTATGTTTTCACACCTAGGGACTACCCTGATTGTGTGCTCAGTGAAATAATTATCGAAGATGTCCCATACTTCATTTCTATAAGCTCTCATTCTAGGATGCCTAGTTTGATATATGTCATTTATATGATTTATGACCAATTTTGAGTCCCCTATGATCTGTACCCTCCCCCCCTTTCTTTCAAAGAATGCAGCCCTAACAACAAAGCTTCGTACTCTGCGTCGGTTGCGATTTTAGCGAATGAACCATCAAAGTACAAGGTCCAAAGCCCTTCCTGTTTTTCCTTCGCCTCTAAAGCACTTTGCCTCTTGAAGGATTCTCCTTCCTTTTATTCGATGGGCGCTGATATTTCTAGGTTGCAGGGAGAAATGTCATTGAAGAAAATAGACGACCCCAAGTCGGTGTCAACATCGTATATAGTGTGGGTCATATGGCTTGTCTTGGATGCTGACCATGTACGGAGATCTTTTCTCACTGTACAATCTTTTACTTCCCCCAATCATAGGAATAGTGGCATAAGACATGTCCATTTGTAAGCTCCCTTTTAACTTAGATGTCTAGGATCTAAACAGTAGTACAGCGAACTTGGGGGAAATGTCTACCACGACAATGTCCATCACCACAGTTTTGGAGGGAATTTCTATCAGAGTCACTACCATATCCTTGATCAACCCAAGACATCTTACCTTTCTTGAATCAAAAGAGTATAAATCTTTGTAAGGTCGAGTGACTTCTAACCCCAGACTCTCTACCACACCTTTGGGAATCAAATTATGGGATGCTACGAAATCCAACATAGCATGATGCACGACCATATCATGCACATTTAGGCTTAGTTAAAAAGGCAGAAATTCCTCTTCATCTCCATTTTTTAGTCTGGACCCAAAACTGATAGTAGAAGCATCATGATTCACTTCCAAGATGTCGGGTTGAAACTCTCCTTTCCTCCTAATGATACTGGTTATCTTATCTCTGTATTCTTTATTCCTTAGCAACTCATTGAAGGGAATGGATATTTTTACCTTTGAAAGTTCAGTTTGCAAGTTGAAAGTAGTCATGGTTTTGTCTACCTCTGCAGGAGCTAGTGGCCTAACTTCCTTTGTCTTTTCACCCTTATTCACAGGTTCTTTGCACAAAACATGCTCCTTCGGTTTTTCTTTATTTTTATCATCAGTTTACAGACTATTGGAGGGATGATTCGGATTGAGCTTCCATTTATTGAAAATGACGTCTCTACTTATCAGTTGAATTTTCTTATGAAACTCATCTATAGCATGCATATACCCTCTCTGGTACTACTCTAATTCTTCCTCAAAACCTTTCAAATCTTATTTTTGAGCATACAAGTTATGCTCTGCTTCTGTGAGGTTTATATCAGAGTCTAGATCTCTGAAATGATGGAACTATTCTTCAGTTGGTTCCTCTTCACCCTCACCATCAACATAATTTTTTGGAAAGCATGGATGTATTTGTTGATCATTCGGGTTTTGGAAATTTCTAGCATCCCTTTGTCTAATATGTGGAGGTTGAGGAGGGTTGGGTCTTCTAAAATTTGGGTTCTTGATTTGGGGTTCATTTTTTTCCCTATTCAACAATCCATTATCTACAACTAATTTATCCATCATCTTCTCTATTGTCTTCAACATCATTTCAAACTTCACATCATTAGCGTAAGCAACAGAGGTAGAAGGCCCATATTCTCTGAATTTCATCGTCTCCATCTTCTTCCTGATTTTCTCACTCGCCATCATGTTAGCCTCCTCCTCTAAGACATATTGAAACATTGCAGGAAGATTCAAAGACTTCCTCTCCCTTAACAGCAAGGAAAAATCACTATCAAAAGCATCGACGTAGTAGAGTTTTGCAGCACCCACCAGCGGTTTGATGTCAGCAGGAATAGAATTGTACACCCTTATAAACCTACTAGAAAATTCATGCATGGACTCAAAACCACCCTTCTTCAGGCTATTGTACTGGGACAAGACTTGCAGGGGGTTTCTCTTATCGTCCCACCTTTCCAAAAACGCAGTCTGGAAAGTGGCGAATGTGTGAATGGACCTGGTAGGAAAATATTTGAACCATTTCTTCACCTCTCCCAAGAGGCTCAACATGAACAACCTCATTTTCACATCGTCGTCATCTACCAGGTCCAGTTCCAAAAATTCTTCAAACCTATCGACATGTTGTCTGGATGTGAAATTTCCCTCCCCATCATAGAAGGGGGCTCTTTGGGCATAATCTTGAGGGAGTTCATGTAACATGATAGGTACATCTAGTGGGGAGAACCTACTGGCCATTGGTCTAGGTGGGTTTGGGAATACAGGAGGAACTTGGAAGGAAGGGCTATTTTGCGCCATCGGGGGAGTATAAGGTTGAAAGTTTTGAAAAGAAGGGTTTCTAGACCTTTGAAGGTTCTACCATAGAGATTCCTGTAGATATGCTTCCAGCCTATCAGGATTCACATTGGTGTTCCGCATATCTGACTCTGATTTAGATTTTGGTAGTGATCTTTCAAAGTAAGTTTCCTCTATAGAATCTTTGACGCTAAAAAATTCTTGAGTAGAGGAATTTTCAAACTAAGGAATAGCTAACTAGTCCTTTCCCTTATTTCTAAACATTTTATTAGGGTTATCCACACTTTGCGGGATCTCTGTGTCAGGATTACCTCTTGTATGCCGTTGTTGGGAAGCTAGGATGTATTCTGTAGATAGCTCTGAACCAATGTGGAGTCACTAGGGAAAATACACAACCTTATTCACCTGTAAGGATATCTATTTTCCAGTAAAAACCTTTTCATCCTTGAATATTTATCATTCTCTCAGGGATGATCTTCAATTTCGTTCTCGGCAACAGCCAGTTTGTTAGCACTTAGAATCACACCCAAGGTTGCGAGAAGGCAAACCCCGAGGTAACAGCAGGACCTCTTTAGGAAAGGCAGTTAGCTTCTCTGGTTCCAAAGAGGGATCTCTCACAAATACATAACAAGGCGAGATATATTGTCACAGAAATAAATTCAAATATTGGTGGCTGAAACAAGGTAAAGATGTATTGGGCTATGGAGTCACAAATACCAAGAAATACAAATAAGTTTGCACAAGAAATGTTTGCAAGAGAAAGGTAGTACTTCAATCATGGTCAATATGTTTTGGGTCTAGTGAAAAATGAAGAACGATAACAGACCATCAATGTAGAGCATGGCAAGGATGAATTCTACACCAACTTTGGAAGAAGCATTTGGTGAATGTCTAAAACAATGGCCAGAGCATAAGAATATGAATTCCGGACCATTATACACTAAGTCAAAGACATGAATAAAACATAATCTAAAGAAATAACATGAATTACATGCACGTAAATAAAGGAAATTACAGACTGCAATTGAGAAATACACAGGAATTCTTGCATTCAAATAACCAAAATTCGGCTCTATAACTTGTATTAAAGCAAATCAAAATTTCATAAACACAACAGTTTTACAGGTTCCAACCAAACCCTTCTCCTTCTATGGGGAGCATATTTATAGTGTCTGGGACCCCGAGACCAGCCTCGAAATGGGGCCAAAATTAGTTACAAAATTAGCAACAAACTTATAACAAACTGCATCGTGGCATTTTCTCCACGGGTAGCATAAAACAGAAAGTGATGGAGGGAGAATGCTTGTTGGACCCAAAGAGGCACTACATCTTCAAAATCTAGGCTCGCTTGATCACTCTAAACCTGTATCTTCGGTTCTAGTCACAGTTTTGGAACATCATCAATGGTGCAGCTTGTATTAATCCTTGCCGTAATTCTCAATCACCTTCCACTGGTTAACAATTGGCATTTCTACCTTTATCATTTCTTCCTCCAACACGCTAAGTTCTAGGTTCTCCAGATAGGAAGCCGCTAACAATTTTGTGCACATAACTCTAAAATCAAACAGTAATTCAAATTCACCAGATAATTTCTCAACCACGGTTTTACCTAAAAGCAACAGTTGGGACATATCTTCAAATTTCCTATGGTCTTGTCTACAATCAATCAATCTATCATGATATTATTTCTGGGATAGAATTGGTCCTTTTTATTCCGAAAAGAAGGGGAGCCATATTTTGACCAGAGGATTAAAAAGCGAAGCAAATTCATCAACCTGCTTGTGCATGGAGTTCCACTTCGCTTCGACCATATTTAAGTGATGGTGTTTTTGTACCACTCTCCTAGCCCATGTGATGACCACAATTCTATCTTGGATATTTCCCCATCTGACGTCCTCTTTAGTTAAAATGTTCAGAAAGCTTATTAAACCTTCAGCTGTGTCCAGGGGTCTTTCTCTCAGGTCCTGTTTGGCCATCTAAATATACTTTTTGGCTGCCTATATAGCACCTTCTTTATCCTAGATAAAATCCAAGTAGGTTCGTAACTTTGTTGCCTCTGCTATTATCATGTCCCAGATGAGGTGTTTTTCCCCTAGTAGAGCTTCCTAGCCAAAAAATTACTTTGTCAGCTTGTTGTTCTTGTCCTCCAATTATTTACAATGGTCTTCTAGCTTCTTTCTCATTTCTTCCTTGATTTCAGCCATATCCATCATATCCTTATTTTGTTTTCTTAGATGAGTGATTTCTAGAGGTTTGTATGAGTCGGGTAGCTGGGATGTCTAGATTTATTTTTAACAGTTGAATTGTACTCTCCTTATCCTTCAGTAACTTTTGTGTGGAAGCACCTTTGTCTCCCGGGCTGTCTGCTACCAATATATCCCCCTGGAGCTTCTTGATCTGTGCCTAGTGAGTAGGGATGATTTTAAGAACCCCCCTTAGATTTATATGTATAAAAAATGGGTGAATCTCTCCGATATATAGGAAAATTTGAAGGCGATTTTATCAATAATATAATATGTATATATAAAAAATTTGGCGAATCTTTCATTTTATTATATAATGCTGTAAAATCCTGGCAAGCCTTTCTTTTTATTATATAATGTTGTAAAATATTGGCAAATATTTCATTTTATTATATAATGTTGTAAAATCCTGGCGAACCTTTCACCGATTTATAGAATATTTTCAAAATAGAGGAACAACAAAATTATTCAAATAACATGAGTCACATCATCAACAACAGAACATGTAGACTCACAAGTAACAACTGGAAGGTGTCAATGAAACACAACTGCACTGACTAGATTTAGGGAAGTAGGGACTCCACTTGTTATCTCATCCCTTAATGGTCCAGCGGACATGTGGGGACATGATTCTTGACAAACTAATAAACTAATAGAATCATACATTATCCTCGATATTGGCCTCCACTAGCCAATTATGGTCATGGAGGCTAATATAATTATGCATTGTAACTATGCCAATTGATTATTGCATTAGATGAATGTTGGTCTTGTGCCAATAGGTATCCTATGATCAATGCATAGGAACTTAGTGCATAGACCATTTTTCTCTTCGCTTACCTATGTAGATCTCCTTTATTTTTTTGAATAACGATCAGTATTTACAAAGAAAATATACAATCAACATAAAAGAATCGAAAACTGAAGACAATTAATTCATGCAACTAAAAGTTAATAAAATAATATTTTTTCAAACCCTAAAGCCAACCTTGATTCAAGATACAACAAAGGGTTAAATCAAGCATCGAATGAGAACTAGAAGCATTCAAAGGACTTAAAACAATATTTAACCAAAATACACACAAACTTCAAAAATGGACAAAATGATTCAAACAAAAGCAATAAACAACAATTGAACTTAGGAGACACATGTTGGGATTGTGATTGATGCATAAGCTTTCCTAAATCCCATCAAAGACATACCCTTACTTTCCCCAGAGATATACTTGTACTGACACACAAAAAATCCCAGGACTTATCCAGACTTTGACCTAAGAGAAATGTGTCCCAACTCTGATTTTACTCTGTGAATCAATAATATTCATGCATGCCCAATTTGGAGAATGACAAAAGAATCTAGCCTATGACAAAATGCAAGATAAACCAACCTCCCAAATTTGGGACTGCTCATGTGAATGCAGAACAACGTATTAAGAATGAAACGACTTGCAAAAATCGTAAAATGGAAGATATAATTGAAATGAATGCAATGAAGAAAATTCCTAGTAAAAATAAAAAATTTCCACTAGCCTACACCATTACCCAAAACAGACAGAAGTCCTCATTTTCTTTTTCTAGTCCTTTTTTGTTTTTTTTCTTCTCTTTTTTGTGGCCCTTTATGGGTATTACTGAAAGTAATACTTTAGTAATTGCACATTGACGAAAAGATGTTTTTCTTCTCCATCCATATTATTTAGATGAAAACTGTTATTCCCTGCTTTTTCACTTTATTTGGGAATGGCCCAACCAGAGGTTGTTGAATTTACCATATTTCCTTCGTTTCTCCCTTTTTGTGTCCCACAAAAGTACCTTATCTTCGACTTGCAACACTAGATTCTTGAGCTTCTTGTCAAATGCATGCTTGGTTTTATTCTAGTAGTTAGTGAGGTGATTGTAAGCATGCCTATGGTTCTCATCCAACTGAACAGAAGCATCGACATGGGCTTGTAATGCCTCTAAATTAGTAGCAAAATGCTATAACAATTTATACACTAACAATCTCAAGTTGATAGGCAACACTACATCCAAACCATAAACCAACTCGAAGGGGCTCTTTTTAGTAGCACATTTTTTGGTAATGTGATCAGCCCATAAGGCATACTTAAGTTTGTTGTACCAGCTCCTCTTGTTGTCCTTGACAATCCTCTTAATGATACACAATAATTTCTTATTGCTCGATTCAGCAAGGACATTTCCCTGTGGATAGTAATGAGACGAATGTGAGAGCACAATGCCATATCATGCACATAAATCAATCAGCTCTGCAGATTTGAACACACTAGCATTGTCTATAGTTATTTTTGTTGGTACCCCAAACCTGATCACCAAATGCATCTCCAAAAAGTCAACTATGGATGTACTAGAAGACTATCAAAGAGAAACTGCCTCTACCCATCGAGTGAAGTAATCTATAGCTGTTAGAATCCATTTAAAACCATTACTGGAATTTTCATGGAAATATCTTATAAATTCCAATCCCCACTACTGAAAAGGGGCGTCCATGATCCATGGTTCCAAAGGAAAAGCAGGTTACCTTTGGCATCCTAGAAACTTTTGACGTTTGTCACAATGCCTTACAAATTGGTGAATATCTACAAATAATATTAGCCAAAATTAACCATCACTCATGATTTTGTGAGTTGTTGTTCTAGCAGAAAAAAGGCCCCCACAAATACCAGAGTTTAATTCCTTCATTAGTTCTTGAGCCTCTATGGAATCTACACATCTTAGGATTACCTCATTGGGGTTCCTCCAGCCCAAATTTTCATTAGTTAAACAATATTCATGGTTGCTAATTTAAGAGATCTTTGTTGACTTTTATTCAAATGAGGACATGATAAATGGTGTAAATAAAATGATAAATCAACATATCATTCATCATTCATGCTATTGCAACTGAGAAAAAATTGCACATACCTTGATGGGGTATTCCTCTACCTACTTCGTCTTTTCAACTAATGCAAGGCATCCTTCTACCATCAGTTTCATCAATCCTTCCCCCCTAACAATATTTGTTGACTTTACTTCCAAATCATATTCTTGTATCTTAGCAATCTAAATACCTCGTCTTCCCCAACATTCTTGCCGTGAAAGAATCTGTTTCACTATAGGCTGGGGCAAGTAGGCCGTGACTTTAGCGTTCCAAGTATATTCTCGAAACTGTTCTACTGCCTAAACTAAGGCACACCACTACTTTTCCATGGTGGTGTATTGAAGCTCAACTCCCCTCAAGGCTTTGCTCATAAAAGCTATAGTCTACTCAAAACCGTCACTATTTTTCTGTAACAACATAGCAACCAAAGAAAAATCAGAGGTGAAGGAAAAATTTTGAAATTCTTAGCTATGATATGGGCTTACCAATACTAGAGCTTGAAATAGGGCTTGTTTGATGTTCTTGAATGCCTATTTAGCCTCCAAATTCCAAACTATATCATGTCCCTTTTTTAGCATATTTGAGATGGCATAAGTGATTTCAACGAAATTGGGCACAAATCTTAGTAGGAAATTTATGCTCCCAAAGGACTAGATACCCTTCTTACTTTGGGGTAACTGAATCTCTTTTAATATTGCACTCCTACTGGATCAATTTTTACCTTGTCTTTGGATACCAGATGCCCCAATAATTTTCCTTCGACTACCCCAAAAACAGACTTCTTGGGGTTAAGTGAGATTCCAAAGAATCTATGCCTATCAAAGATCTTACTCATGTGCATGAAATGGTCTCCCTGCACTTAGAATAAACTGTCAAATCATCTTGGTAAACTGTGATAACTTTATTAAGTAAATTAGAGAAAGCATATGGCTCTTTGGAATGTTGTCCCGCATTTATCAATCCAAAAGGCACAAAACCATGGGCATGCGTTCCACAAGGGTGGTGAATGTTGTCTTGTATCGGTCATTTTCGTCAACCAGTACCTGGTTGTACCCTGAGAATCCATCCAACATGGACATCATTCTAGCACCTATAACTGTAACACATATTCCATGCTTGGAAAAAGATAGTTATCTTTCAAGCATGCAAGGTTCAAATTTCAAAATATTGCAAATTCTAATCTCATTGTTCTTATGGACTGGTACAACATTGGATGCCCACTATGAGTAAAAAGCAAGAGTGATGATTTCTGCTTTGAACAACTTCTACAACTCTTTTTGTATGATGGGAGCCAACTTGGGATTCATGTGCCTTTGTGTCTGCCTGAAAGGTTTGGCTTGTTCTTTCAAAGGATTTTTATGCTTTATAACCTTAGTACTATAGGTTTTTATCTCATCATATGACTATGCAAAAACATCTTTATGCTCATAGATAATGTTGATGTAATTGTAACTTCGGAATGTATTCACTTGTATATCTTATGTATTGTACCCCGATGTTTATTCTTGGAAGTGCTTGAGTCATGTCATGCCCTGATGTTCCTATCGGGAGATTCAATAATGTAAACAAGTCATGTAAATTCATTGTGGGTAACCCTCCTATTGATCAAGGGTTAAAGTCTCTGCAGTTGTGGGGCCCTAGGTTTATTAGAATCTCCTAGAGAATTCGGCCCTAGTGAGTTATTGTAAAGTTGGGAATTAGTATAAATGAAGAGTGAGCCTCTCCATTTATCACACATTCACTCACACTCAGTTTTAGCACATAAATGAGAAAGAAGAAGCTGTTGGGGCAAGAGAGAGCGAGACTACTGCTGCCGGGAGATCATCTTACTGTTTTGGGGTTTTGCTTTTGGTGTTGATTCTATCTCTAAGGAATTTGTGGTGTTTTCTGATTTATGGTTTCCCCAAGGAAAAACTTTGTGTTCATTGTCTCTTATGTTTGATTGTTGTGCTTGTTATTCTCTCAATTAAAGATCCTAATATAATGCTAGCCTAAATGATAAAATCTAACATGGTATCAGAGCTAACCTGAGAAGAAGACACTGTGCAGCTGTGGAAACTAGGGCTTCCTACTTTTTGGATCTCTCTCCACATATTTTCAGCAAAAGAATATTGGGATGACTCTCCTCTCTAGGGCGCATCTTTATGTTGAAGTAGAATCTGATTCTGAGCATTTTCAGTTTTTGACCCGACACTACTGTCGAAAATTAAGGCTTTCCACAGAAGTGGAATTTTTGAGTGAGCTCAGGCCTAGATTGATCTCCTCCTCAAAATTGAAGTTTAGAGATCAAGATCAAAGCTTTTGGTTGGATAGAACTCCGGGAAAGTCAAACCCTAATCTGCTCCTGAACCAGCTCTATAGAAATTCAGCTCCAGTTCCAGACTCGACACATTAACCTGGTAAGATCTAAATATTTTGTATTTCCATTTGAGGTTCTCAGTTAAGATGTCTCATCATACCAAGCTTGATGAAAATCTTGAAGGAGCTAATAACTTCCGATCTTGGAAGTATAGGATCTCCTTGGTCCTGGAAGAAAATGAGTTGGACTCCTACATCAATGAGGAGGTTCCAGTTCCAGAGGGAGATGAGGCTAAGGCCTTACACAAGAAGAAATTGGTCATGGCTAAGAGAATTATTGTTGTTTCAATAAAGGATCATCTCATACCACAGGTGTCCTCCCTAAAGACACCTAAAGCTATGTTTGATGCCCTGACCAAAATATTTAAAGGAAAGAACATAAATCGAAAGATGACTATGAGAAACCAATTGAAGAATGTAAAGATCCAGAATGCGGAAACCATCCAGTCTAACTTTACAAGGGTATCTCAGATCAAGGAACAACTTGAAGTGGTAGATGAAGAAGTAGAGAAAGAAATTTTTTTAATGACCACCTTGAATGGTCTCCCTAGGTCATGGGACTCTTTCATTCAAGGGATATGTTCTAGGGAAAAGCTAGTCAAGTTCAGTAGAATATGGGAAGAATGCTCACAAGAATAAGCTCGAATAGCATCTCGAGAAGAAAATATGGGAAGTGAAGATCAAGCTCTCACAGTACAATCCAAGAGAACAGACCATCAGAAAGGTAAGAACCCTCATCCTAGAAGTTCTAACAAGAAGCTACCTAAATTCAGATGTTATACATGTGATGAAATAGGACACTATGCTAGAAATTTTCCTAAGAACAAAAGTGGCTCTCACAAGAAGAAGGGAAACAAAAGAAGACACCATGCTCACACTGTAGAGGATGATGAACCTCCTAAGAAAAGAGCCAAACAAGAAAGTGATGATTCTTCAAGTGATGAAGAATATGTTCTGATCTTTGCTCTTACATGAACTATATCACATGGAAGCAATGATTGGCTTATAGACAGTAGTGCTTCCAAACATATGACAGGATTTAAAGAATCCTTTGTGAAACTATCAGAACATGAATCGCCCCACAAGGAGAAACTTGGGGATGACTACCAATATCCAATAAAAGGTAGTGGTGAATCTTCCTACAAGCTAGACTTGGGGAAGTCTATGAAAATGAAGGATGCCCTATTTGTACAAGGACCGAAGAAGAACCTCCTCTCCATATCGAAATTAGATGCAAAAGGCATGAGGGTTGCATTTGTAGATGGCCAAGTTCTTATGTGGCCAAAGGGAAAGACTATTGATGATGCAATAGTGATTGGGGAACAAGAAGGAGGTCTATACAAATTGAAGGGCCAACCAGAACAAGCTTTGGTTCATGACTCAGTAGAACCAAATGAAATTTGGCATAGAAGGCTTGCACATGTGCATTACAGGGCACTACCACTTACAAGCAAAGTTAATGAAGGTCTTCCAGAAATGTAGACAAAACATGATGGTGTCTGCAAATGATGTGTAAAAGGAAAGAACAAAAAGAAGACATTTCCAAGTAGTGAGAGCAAGGCAAAAGGAATCTTGGAAATCATCCACTCCGATGTATGCAGTCCGATGTCATCCAGTTCATTAAGAGGGTATGTATACTATGTTTCTTTTATTGATGATTTTTCTAGGAAGACATGGATATACTTCTTAAGAACAAAGATCAAGTATTCAGCAATTTCAAAGAATTCAAAGCCTTGATTGAGAACCACACAGAAAATAAGATCAAAACATTTCAATCAGATAATGGTGGAGAATTTACATCGAATGAATTCAAAGAGTTATGAAAAGATTCATGGATTAAGACGGAGTTATACACTCCTTACAATCCACAACAGAATGGGGTTGCAAAATGAAAGAATAGAATGATCATGGAAGCTGCAAGGGCCATGCTTCATGATCAATATATTCCCATGCATCTATGGGCAGAAGCTGCCAGAACCGCGGTGTATGTATAGAACTGTACTCCACACAGAGTACTCGAGAACAAGACACCTGAAGAAGTCTTTTTCGACAAGAAACCAGAAGTCAGCCATCTCAGAATATTTAGTTGTCCAGTGTACATACACATCCCGAAGGAAAAGAGGACAAAGTTAGATCCTTCAGGAAAGAAGGGTATATTTGTGGGATACTCTGAAAGCTTGAAGGCTTACAGAATATACTTCCCAGGATTCAAGAAGATCGACATCAGTAGGGATGTAACATTTGAGGAATATTCAGCTTACAACAAATCCAGAAAGAGACCTGCTGAAGAACCTAAAGAAACAAAAGTACCCAGAATTCATGACACAACCATGAATGAAGAAATTCAAGAAGAAGATCGAGAATTAGAAGAACCTAAAGAACCTGTAAATCCACCTTAGGTGAAGAATCCTCACAAGAGGAAACCTCCTTGGGTACGAGAAGCTATCCAAGGTGCAGAAAGATATGGGGCTCCAGAAGAAAATCACAGAGAAAGAAAAAGGACCAGGTCCTGCTCAGGGTATGTAGCCTTATTATGTGACTTCATCGATAAAGAACCTTCCAACTATGAAGAAGCGGCATAAAGGAAAGAATGGAAGGATTCTATGATCAAAGAGTATCAATTGATCATGAAGAATGATGTCTGGGATGTAGTCCCTAGACCAAATGGGAAGTCTATTGTAACTTCCAAATGGATCTACAAGATCAAGCATGCTGCAGATGGCATCATAGAAAAATATAAAGCAAGATTTTTGGCTCATGGATTCTCCCAGAAAGAACGAATAGATTATGAAGAAAATTTTGCACCTGTAGCTAGATACACTTCCATCATATCAGTACTTGCTTTGGCTACAGTAATGAAATGGAAGATACACCAAATGGATGTCAAGACTACTTTCTTGAATGGTGTAGTGGAAGAGGAAGTGTATGTGGAGCAGCCACTTGGTTTTGAGACACATGACAGGGAGTCTCATGTGTGTAAATTGAAGAAAGCACTGTACGGTTTAAAATAGGCACCCAGGACATGGTACGACATAATTGACATCTTTCTATCCAGTTTAGGATTTACCAAGAGTAAAGTAGATTCCAACCTTTACTACACGGTTGAAGATGGTAACCTAGTGATACTCCTACTATATGTAGATGATCTGTTTCTGACAGGTATGGATGGGTTGATTTCTGATTCGAAGAGGAAGCTTGCTGTTGAGTTAGAAATGAAGGACTTGGGTATGATGCACTATTTTCTAGGCATGGAGGTGTGGTAGAATGTGGATGAAATATTCCTCGGACAAGGGAAGTATGCTGTAGAGATCCTGAAGAGGTTCGGGATGATGGACTGCAAGGGCATGACCACACCTATGGCATCGAACCTGAAGCTATTGAGTGATTATTCATCAAAAGAAGTTGATGCCACGATGGATCGTCACATGATTAGGTCCTTGATGTACCTAACAAATACAGGACCAGATATTTGCTTTGCTGTGAACACCTTGATCTAGTTCTTGACAAATCTGAGACATTTTCACTTGATTGCTGCAAAGCATATTCTGAGGTACCTAAAGGGTATAGTCGATTAGGGGCTCAAGTATAATGCTGATCGAAAGATTAACCTGGAAGGTTATGTCGATTGATATTGGGCAGGAAATTCCATCGATAGAAAGAGCACCTCGGGGTGTTTCTTTAGTATGGGATCAGGTGTGATCTCTTGGTTTAGTAGGAAACAATCATGTGTGGAATTGATTACAGCTGAAGCAGAGTATGTTGCAGCTTGTTCGGCTATATTTGAGGGAGTATGGCTTGTGGAAATTGAACCTAGTGATAGATTAATTTTACTCACAACAATTAACAATTGATCATGCAAAATCACTCACAAAAGAGACTGAAATTGGAGCTGAACACTAAACTGTATTAACTCAGTGTACAATAGCCAACCCTGTAACATAATAGGTTTCTGAATAAATAAAACACATCAGGGATTCGAATGCATGAGGAGCAATTCAAATCTAGCATAAAGTAGGCTTACTAAAAATAAGCAAATCCCCCATAGGTGTAAAAAGCTAATCCCAAATCTGTCATGGAGCTCACGAATTAGAAAAATGGCTTAGGAAAGCTAAAGAGTGATGGAATGAAAACTCATACATGCTTTTCCAAGGAGAAAATAGAGGAGGATGTGTAGGACAAAAAACTAGTCAACCTCACCTAGTCAAGCTTTTCCATTTTCCTTAAAACACTGAAAAAGCAGGGAATAAAGCAGAAAAAGCAGAAGGGCACCTAGGAGGCTAGGAAGAAAGCAGAATTGATTCCTTCAGGTTTCCCAAGTGCTAGATGAGTCAAATAAGGAAAGTTTGACCACTATGGATAGGTAAATGACAACTTGCACAAGGTGGGACACATGAACTAGGCAAATAAGACAAAAATAATTAAATTAATGTCTATGGTAGTAAACTATGGGTTGATTATTCTAAAACCCCCCCTTAAGTCTGAATTATGAGTAATATATCAGAAAATTATAGGGCCTAGAAACAAGGCTTAGTCACCCTTTACATATTGCATGTCCATTTAAACAAGGAAAGAGGAAAAACCAACTTGGGAAAATCCTCCCTTAAACATGGACTGTAAAACAAAATTTGAAAATATTGTCTTCACTAATGCTTCACAGCATGATCAGCAATCCCCAGTAGTGATTTGAGATTGCTAAAGGTATTCTCACAAAATGCTTTGGTGAAGATATCAGCTACTTGTTCTGAAGATGAACAGAAGAGTAGGTGAATGGTGCCATCATGCACAAGCTCTCTGATGTAGTGCATATGGATCTCAATGTGTTTGGTTCTTTGCTTATGAACTGGATCTTTGCATATTCAAATGGTACTTTGGTTATCATAGTAGATGGTATTTGAGTACTCTGATTCGAAGCCACACTCTCCAAGTAATCCCTGCAACCATAAACATTGAGTTTCTGCATTAACAACTCCTCTGTACTCTGCTTCTGTAGATGAGAGTGCAATGGCACTCTGTTTCTTGCTTGACCAAATGATTGGCCCTTCTACAAGCATGAACACATATCCTGATGTGGACTTTCTATCTGTGCTATCACCTGCCCAATCACTGTCAGTAAATCCAATCAAATCAAGATCAGATTTTGCTTTATAGAAGATCCCATGTGTCCTTGTTCCCTGAACAAAGTTAAGGATCATTTTGGCTGCTTTCCAATGGATCTCATGAGGCTGATCCATGTATCTAGAAGCCACACTTACTACATAAGAAATATCAGGTCTAGTATGTGTCAGATACAATAAACATCCAATCAATTGCCTATACAGTGTATTGTTTACCATAGGTGAAGAATCAGCTTCTTCCAGCTTCACTCCTGAAAGGAAAGGAGTTTTTCTTGCTTTTCAATCCTTAATTTTGAATTTGTTCAGCAAGTACAAGGCATATTTGGACTGGTGCACCTTTATTCCAGCTTTGGTTTGAGCAATCTCAAGCCCCAAAAATTGACTTAAGAGCCCCAAATCTATCATGGAGAAGGCTTGGTTCATAGCACCCTTTAAGGAAGCAATCTCATGCTTTGAGCTTCCTGTAATGAGGAGGTCATCAACATATAACACAATGATCATTAATGAACCATTAAATAACTTCAAATAGACATTTGGATCTGATTTGCATTGAACAAAATTCAGTGATAGCAAGAAGCTATCGATCTTGGCATACCAAGCCCTGGGGGCTTGCTTTATCCCATACAATGACTTTCTCAACCTGCACACAAGAGAAGGGTCAGTAGAAAAACCTTGAGGCTGATGCATATATATCTCTTCAGTGAGATATCCATTTAGGAAGGCACATTTTACATCCATGTGATGTACCTCCCATTTCCTTGAGGCTGCAATGGCTAAGGCTAACCTGATGGAATCCATCTTTGCCACTGGGGCAAAGGTCTCATTGTAATCTATGCCATGAACTTGTGAGTAACCCTTGGATACCAATATGGCCTTGTACTTCAGTGGTGAACCATCAGCAGCAAATTTGGTCTTATAGACCCACTTACACTGGACTAACTTTCTCCGTGGGGGAAGATCCACTAGCTCCCATGTGTTTCTCTTCTGAAGTGAGCTGAACTCCTCCTTCATGGCTATTTGCCATCTTGGATCTCCTACTGCTTCTTCATATGTTTGAGAATCAAAATACACCATCAAATAGCATTTTTCAGCAAACATAGGATCCTTCATGCACAGACCACTCTCAAACTGAGATCTAGTCCTCCTTGGGTCATTGGGATCCCCAGCTAGCTCTCCTGCTGCATGTAGTGTCTTGGCTTCCCATTTTGGCCTTGTAGGGCTGTTAGGGTCTGCCATGAAATAATATCCATTAGACAAATCAGAATCAGCATGTTCAACAAACTCTTTACTTACTTCCTGAGGTTCAGGTGGAGAAGAGGCTTCTCCAACTTCCACTGCTGTAAGGGGTTCTTCTTCAAACTGAACACACCTTTTGATGAAGGATTTGTTTGTGCTGAAATTTATCAGTTTGTACCCTTTTGAATCTTCAGAGTATCCAACAAAAAGACACTCTTGGCTTTGGGGATGCAAAGCCTTCCTCTTATCTGTTGGAATTCTAGCCCAAGCCTTTGAGCCAAAAATCCTGAAATGGGTCACATCTGGCTTGTGCCCACTCCATGCTTCGAAGGGAGTCATGCGATCAAGCTGTTTATGAGGCACCCTATTCTGAATATAGGCTGCATAGTTGATAGCTTCGGCCCAGTACTTTGGTGGAAAAATTTTGGCCTCCAACATGCATGTTGCCATCTCCTTCAGTGATCTGTTCTTCCTCTCAGCAACACCATTTTGCTGTGGTGTGTAAGGGATAGAATGCTGCATCTGAATACCTGCATCTGCAAAATAATTAATAAACTCAGAATTGACATACTCACCACCATTGTCATATCTGAGGGCCTTGAGTTTCCTTCCATATTGGTTCTCAACCAAAGCCTTAAAGACTTTGAATAGGCCAAAAACTTCAGACTTGTGTTTCAGGAAGTGAACCCAGCAATACCTGGAAAAGTCATCAATGAAATTCAATGCATATTTGGCCTGACTCGTGGACATATGAGGGAATGGGCCAGTAACATCACTGTGGATCAGCTCGAGAGGTGTAGAGGTTCTCTCATGACTAGCTCTCTCAAATTTATGCTCTGGGTGTTTTCCTAGGATACAACCTTGGCAGACTCCTTTGGAAAATTTTATCTTGGGAAACCCTATGACCATCTCTTTTTCACTAAGATCAGAAAGATACTTGTAATTTAGGTGGCCAAATCTTTCATGCCAAAGATTGCTGGCTTCATTAGCATAAATCAGAAGAGCAGAGGGGTTTGAGTAGGGTAGGAAGTGTGAGAACATGTATACCTTTTGAGCATGATTTACAACTCCTTTTGCAATGACTCTACCACTTGAGATCTTTCTGATCTCAACTTCATCAAGGGAGAATATGACTTTCTTAGGAGACCCAGTGTTGGTCATCTGGGACACTGACAAGAGGTTGGAGGAAAGACCATGCACATACAACACATTGCTGAACTGGCCATGATCAAGATCAATCCTCCCTTTGCCCAAACTTTCAGTGAGAGAGCCATCTCCCAGTACTATAGGTGGTCCTTTCGACATATCAAGTGAGGAGAATGCCTCCTTGGTCAAAACCATGTGTCTTGAAGCTCCGAAATCAATGATAAAATTGGGTGAGCTTGATGTGCCAGCAACTAATGCATGAACTCTCTCTCTCTGTCATCTGAACTTGATCCGCCTTCTCTCTTCTTTGAGCTTTCTAGAAGGGAGATACCATTCTTCTCCAGGAGTTGGGTCAGAATGTCTATTTGCTTCTTCATACAAGAGATTTCAGTGTGATTGCCCTTATTGCAGTATGCGCACTTGTTCATTTCACCTTTGTTTTTCTTCTTTTGGTAGTTCTTCTTGGAACCTTGTGGCTCCTTCGGAGACTGTTTCTTGTCTCTCTTTTGCTTAGGTGGCTTTTTAGCTTTCTTTTTGCTTTTTTGAATCCACCTTCGAATCTCCAGCAATCATAGCTTGATATTTGGATGGTTTGATGGTGCCCATCATCACCAGCTTATCATGTTCTTGTGTGAGAGATTCCATGAAATCTGTAAGGCTAGGCATCTTCCAGGTTCGAGCTGCCAGTTTTGTGGCATAGAAGGTCAAAAAAAACACTGAATAGTCAGGGCCTAGCTTCAATAGAATGGCCAGGATGAGCTGATCATCCTTCTTTTCAATCCCACACTATTTCAGCTGCAAAACAAGTGCTTTGAACTTGGAGAAATATAGCTGCAGGGATTCAAAGCTATTTGGACTCAAAGAAATCAGCTCATTTTCGATTTGATGTCCCCTCATCTCATCTGTCTTTCTAAAAAGATCAGAAATATTCTCCCATACTTTATTCGGTGATGTCAATCCATCAAGATGGAAAAGGAGGTCTCTAGAAATACTCAGACACAGGAGACCATAGGCCTCATCCCTCCTATTGTGCCATTTTATCTTCTCTACACCTGCATTGGGCTCTGCTTCTATTGCCATAGTCACCCTGTAGAGGAATTTCGCTCTCAACAGTATCTCCATCTCTGCTTTCCATTCAAATAAATTGAAGGGAGTCAAGATAGTTTTCTGTGATTGATCCATAGCTTAGAAAATCTGTCCCGGCAGTCAGTAGAAGGCTCCCAGTCACTGATGTCAAACCTGCAAAACAATTTTGAAGGAGAGAAATCCATGTACATTGGCTCTGATACCATGTGGAAATTGAACCTAGTGATAGATTAAATTTACTCACAACAATTAGCAATTGATCATGCAAAATCACTCACAAAAGAGACTGAAATTGGAGCTGAACACTAAACTGTATTAACTCAGTGTACAATATCCAACCCTGTAACATAATAGGTTGCTAAATAAATAAAATACATTAGGGATTCTAATGCATGAGGAGCAATTTGAATCTAGCATAAATCAGGCTTACTAAAAATAAGCAAATCCCCCATAGGTATAAAAAGTTGATCCCAATTCTGTCATGGAGCTCACGAATTAGAAAAATGTCTTAGGCAAGATAAAGAGTGATGGAATGACAACTCATACATGCTTTTCCAAGGAGAAAATAGAGGAGGATGTGTAGGACAAAAAACTAGTCAACCTGACCTAGTCAAGCTTTTCCATTTGCCTTAAAACACTGAAAAAGCAGGGAATAAAGCAGAAGGGCGCCTAGGAGGCCAAGAATAAAGTAGAATTGATTCCTTGAGGTTTCCCAAGTGCTACATGAGTCAAATAAGGAAATTTTGACCACTATGGATAGGTAAATGACAACTTGCACAAGGTGGGACACATGAACTAGGCAAATAAGACAAAAATAATTAAATTAATGTCTAAGGTAGTAAACTATGGGTTGATTATTCTAACATGGCTTAGGAAGCTACTGTCTGATTTATTTGATCTCCAGTTGATGCTACTTGTACATATTACGACAACCAGAGTTGTGTGAAGTTGTTAGAGAACCCAGTTTTCCATGACAAGTCAAAGCATATCGAGATCAAATATCACTATATCAGGGATATGGTGTAGAGAGGAGCAATGAAGCTCCAGTATGTTGCTATAGACAAGCAGATAGTTGATGTGTTGACTAAACCATTGGCCAGAGTGAAGTTTGAATACTTCAGGGAGAAGCTTGGTGTTCTCTAGATCGAGGTTCCCTCCAAGGGGAAGTGATGAGTTCATGATCCATTCTGACATGGTGAGAGGATTGGTTCCTTCCATGGTCAGATGTAAGGTTTGAGCCATTCTGTCATGGTGAGAGGATTGGTTCCTTACATGGTTAGATGTGAGTGCTGAGCCATTCTAATAGGACTGTGGGATTGGCTCCCACATGATCAAATCTAAGTGCTAAAGGCCATTCTCTAAGAGAATGGAGGCACCTAGTCAGTTACCAGGAATTTGGTTCAGTCTAGGACTGACACTTAGCCTGGGGTTGATATCCTTTATTACATGGTTGATAGGATGTGTTCCTCCCATGGTAAGATATAAGTGATGTTTTTGTCTTACATGGTTGATAGGATGTGTTCCTCCCATGGTAAGATGTAAGTGTTGAGCCTATCTTACATGGTTGATAGGATGTGTTCCTCCCATGGGGTTGATATCCTTTATTACATGGTTGATAGGATGTGTTCCTCCCATGGTAAGATATAAGTGATGTTTTTGTCTTACATGGTTGATAGGATGTGTTCCTCCCATGGTAAGATGTAAGTGTTGAGCCTATCTTACATGGTTGATAGGATGTGTTCCTCCCATGGTAAGATATAAGTGATGTTCCTTTATTACATGGTTGATAGGATGTGTTCCTTCCATGGTAAGATATAATTGTTGTGCCTTTCTTACATGGTTAATAGGATGTGTTCCTCCCATGGTAGGACATAAGTGTTGAAGAAGAAGAATACCTATTTGGAGGCTAGGCCTACAACTAGCATGAAAAAGGGTTGGCTCTATAGAACTTCCTGTGACGAGAAGAATCAAGAGATAGCACCCGTGATGATGACCAGTGATGATCCAGTAGTGATGATCCAGAGCGAGTGATGATCCAGATCCAGTGATGATCCAGATCTAGTGATGATGATCCAGATCCAGTGATGATCCAGATCCAGATGAAGATGACCCAGATAATACAGAGAAGAAGACTTGTGCTGATAAATTATGTCGAGAGAATACCTTCCTAGTTAAGAGGGAGTGTTGATGTAATTGTAACTTCAGAATGTATTCACTTGTATATCTTATGTATTGTACCCCGATGTTTATTCCAAGAAGTGGTTGAGTCATGTCATGCCCTGATGTTCCTATCGAGAGATTCAATAATGTAAACAAGTCATGTAAAGTCATTGTGGGTAACCCTCCTATTGATCAAGGGTTAAAGTCCCCGCAGTTGTGGGGCCCTAGGGTTATTAGACTCTCCTAGAGAATTCGGCCCTGGTGAGTTATTGTCAAGATGGGAATTAGTATAAATAGAGACTAAGACTCTCTATTTATCACACACTCACTCACACTCAATTGTAGCACATAACTAAGAAAGAAGAAGTTGTTGGGACAAGAGAGAGAGAGACTACTATTGTCGGGAGATCATCTTACTGTTTTGGGGTTTTTCTTTTGGTGTTGATTCTATCTCTGAGGAAGTTGCGAGGTTTTCTCCTTTATGGTTTCCTTGAGGAAATTTTTTTGTTCATTGTCTCTTATGTTTGATTCATGTGCTTGTTATTCTCTCAGTTAAAGATCCTAAGATAATGGTAGCCTAAATGATAAAATCTAACAGATAAAATCCTCAATAATTTTCCATTCTAGAGTGCATACTCGAGCAATATTCACTGGTATTGGACTTTCCTTGGAACCCATATTGGGTTCAATGACCTTCTCATCCTTATCAGTGACCTTTGAACCTTTAAAAGCAACAGAATCATCAAGAAGTTTTTCCAAAGGTACCAAACCTCTAGGGATTTTATTACTTCTCAGTTGTACCATTTTTTGCTCTGGGTCACTGTTTTCTTATCCTTGACCAATCTGGTGAGAGGCAGTTTCATTTAGACTATTCAAACAGGGCTCAGCATGTAAGATTAGTGTAAGCACTAAAGTAACGAGAAGAGCATCATCAAGATATTGTCGCTACTCGCTACTAATCGAGACACTAACCTACACTCGAAATCCATGGATAGAATCAGTTGAGTGTACACAGCAACAGTAATAGAAAGTGTCAAATCAGAACCCACTTGTTGTTGGTTATAAAAAAATCAGAGCTTGAAAAAACCATGAAGTTGATTCAAAATTTTAGGATCACAATATTAGGATTCTAAACAGAGGATGTTTTATGAAGATCGAATCTTGAATGTAGTCTACGCCTATCTCTAAATCTGATTTTCACCATCTGAAATGACTTTACAAAATTCTTTCCAACTATATTGAGGAAAACCGGTCACTCTAAATCAATGATGATGAGACCCCTGTAAGCAAATTGAATTTACAAAATACAGAAAAAAAGGCACCATTCCACTTCTCAATTTAATGAAAGGAATTGAAAAACAAGAAGTTAGTAAAACCTACAGAACAACAAAATCTAGGCATAATGTGAAACTCTCCAAAGGTCTATAGTATCGTAAATAATAATGTTCCCCAATAAATCAGAACTACAGTAATAGAAGCTCGCTTAATGAGAGCAACATTGGAGCTGAATATTATCTTGCAGGTGTACATGCATGGGATAATGATGCCAACCAAACAAGTTAAGGTTTCTGGTTGGCTACGAACAACTAATGGTCCTCTAGGTGTTATGGAATTCCTAAGCTAAGTCTAACTATATATTTAGTTTTTTTACAAAAGCATTGAACAAAGAGGATATAAATGTTTATATTAGAAGGAATGGAATGCCATATCATAATTTTAGACCATGTTGAAGGATTATGCTATGGGAATGTTAATTTACCCAGTGAAACTCTGCAATGCCGCAACAACTTTCCACACTGATAGAATTTGTTTCCATGCAGCTTACATCAAAACCTAGTGTAAATAACTAAATATGGAGGCTGGGAAGTCGACTATAAAGAAATTTGTAAAAATTGAAAGACAACTAAAATTGATTCATTCACTTAGAATTGACCGTCAAATCTTAGATCTCTTACACAATTTTCCCAAAACAATAGCGACTTTTCCACCTTCCCTTCTGTCTTAAACACAAGTAAATTAATTAACCAATATGATGGAAACCTCTACTGGTATAATGCTGGATGCATTCAACACATTGAATCTCACAAAATCCCAGCATCCTATGCAAATACTGTACATGCCTTTTTCTTCTCAGAAATACTAGCTACTAAATTTTGAATTTTTTCCTCCTTGTAAGTTCGACTAACTGAACTTAAGCAAATCTGATTACCTGATCTCATAATTCCACAAAACAACAACCAAACTTGATCCTTTAACTACCTGCAAATGTTTTCTTTTGTTTGGATGATGTTTGATACCAATTCAAATCCGCACAAAAGAAATACATCGCAGTGCAAAGACACCAGGTTTGTTTTCGACTATAAAAGAAATTTTACTTGCAATTGCAGGACCACTTGACATGGTAGCTTATTTTGTAATCAGGTTAATTCAACGAACCCATACTTATGCATGGGCATCATTTATTGCTTCAAAGTGAAATTCTATTTTCTTCATAGTGACAATTCTAAATGCCCCTGGTATATTGGCATCATGTTTCCCATAATTTCTTTGGAATGTAGGACTCGGTCCCAACACGGCATCCTTAATGTAATCATTTCTTCTCCGTGACTTCCCCCATGTTAGCACACCATATTTAAGCATCTGAATGATATTCATATGTGGAGCACCTTTACCCTACTTTGTATGTTTGCAGAACTGATCACCAAGAAGAACCAACTTCCTTGCAAGAATCCTTCCCTTTAGACCTTGATGTTTGATTTTGAGCTGGTGAAGTTCACGGATTTATCACCCTAGTTTGGGAGGTATGCACTAGTAGATTTATGCCTTACATTTTATATTTCTACCCATGCAATGAGTATTTCATTAATCCTGCAAACTATTTTTTTGGAGGGTATATCTATCTTGCTAAGTGTCTTTATTTGTTTAAAGATCTTGTCTGATGATACTTATACTAAACTGGTGGTTATTTTGTGCTAGAATATTCTACCTTTGTCCAGTGGACAAGCATCAATCCTAAAGACAGTCCCTAGCACTTCATTTTTTGGAAGTGGATTGAAGAAGACCAGCTACAATGCCCCCCACACTTTCACAAAGGAAAATCACTTGAGGGTTGTTGCTGAAATTGATGAGACCAAGCAAATTGAAAAGGACAAATGGAAAGGTCTTGCATACGATGTATTTGATGACCAATAGGATATTAGACGTGGAAAGGGAATGGTTTATTCCCTTTTCCAAGATCCGATGGGGGCTGGCATGCACAATACTATTATGAGTTATTATGACTATATTAGTACTACTCAATGACAGTACATTTCTCTAATTTGTGTCCCTTCCTTTCAGTTAGTTAACTTTGTAATTTTCTATTCCCAACTTCTACATTTTGCTGTTATATATTCTTTTAGTTTCAATCAAAATACCGACCACATATCTTTAGTCTGCGAAACTTGGGTATAATTCTTAAGAACTAACTCATGTACTCCATGTTGATCTAATTGGATCTCTAATTTTTACTTTGGAAGGGGTCTAAAATTATAAATCTACACCAGAAAAGTAGAATTTGCTTGATAATATACATAATTATTGTTTTTAACCAGCTATGGATTTGACAACACAATGGATGGGTACTAGATTTCTCCTGCTTTTATGGACAATCTTATTGTTTACATCTCAAAGAATTTCATGAATTTTCCTAACATTAAGGTAAGGGATGTTCTCCATTTGGTTGAATGTTTAGTATATGTTATTGAATTCAATGGAAAACCCTTTGCTGATTACAACTTTTTCATATTTTTTGTAGGTTCCACTCATTCTTGGTATCTGGGGACGCAAAGGTCAAGGAAAGTCCTTCCAATGTGAGATTGTGTTTGCAACGATGGGAATCAAGTGAGAAATATTTCCCATTATTTCCCTTTGGCACAAATATGTGGTGTCATTCAATTTATGGGAAAGTAAACACAAATACACATCGAGTTTTATTCTGCATGGATGCTTGTTCTTCTGATCTTAAGAGTGAGGTCTTCTCCAACATGCTTGGGAAAAATATTGATTACGGGGTCATTTTAACTGTGTCATTGCTTAGTGTGGCCATAGAGACTAATCAGAATCAATCAGAGGAATTTTGTGGAAAAGTAACAAAGTTTAGGCTACTTACAGATAGTGTTACACATAACAATGGAGTGTAAAATTCAAGGGAGATTTTCAGTTTCTAATATTGATCTAATTTTCAATCAATGAAATAGATAAGTTTTTTTTATAAATTTTGGCAGCTTAGAAATTTGCGTAGCTTTCTTATATTTTTTCCAAATTTCCACCAATAACAATTTAAGGGTTAAT
>LPNX010444793.1:240733-282221 GCA_001517045.1 Pseudotsuga menziesii
TACCACAACAGACAGCTTTGACTCCAGAAATAAATCTTTCCCAATATGAAATAGAAATAAAATGTCTAACACTAAAGGATCAGACCTTGTACCTTATTCCGGATGGTTGAAGTAGATCCCCGTTGAGCTTTCCAATCTTCAGCTTGAATTGATATAATACTTCCTCAACAACAAGTAAACAATACAAGAATACTATATATCATGGTGTTAGATCTATTCTAGCATATATAATAAATAATGTAAAAGCATTTGACATATTCCAATCGATACAATATTCAATCAAATACACATCATAAGATAGGAAAAGATAGTTCTTATTAATATAAATCAGAGATTACAAGATAGATACAACCTCTGACGGCACGTCTGTGAACCGGAGAAACTGAATCCCCCACTTGGGCCTCCACCACCTCAATCCTCCATCTCACGATAGCAAGCTCACTAGCAAAAGGCAAGCTTGGGAAGAACACAAAAGTGCTCCAAAGGGACAAAGGGATGTAGACTCAAGCATAAATTCCGGCAACAATGGAATATAGTTTCGTTGCTTTCAATCTCTGTATATGCCTTCAATGTACCAAGGGGTTCCTTATATAGCTGCAAGGGATAATGAAGGGTCGAATCCGAGCGATCTCAAGGCATATGGAAGGCCAGGAGTTGAATGAGTCGGATCCATGTCAAGGAAAACTCCAAAAGGATTTGGACTATGCACACATCCTGATGTACGTGGTTATAGGGGTCAAACCCGTGTATGTACACGGTTATCGAGTAAAAATCCACGTATATCATTTTTTATATAGTTTTAGGGATGATCAAGGAAACATCAAAGGATAATATATGGTCCATGGGGTCTAAAGAGTCTGCAGTGGGATAGGGGAAGGCCATACAAAGTGTGATTCACCTGGAGTGGTGAAATCTGCTATAACAGATGCCCCCTAATGTGTGAGGTCAAAGGGGTCATACGATGGCCGAAATACATTATAAGTCCATCCCAGAAGTGGAGTGGTGAAGGATCCCAAATAGAATACCAGCCACCCAATCAGCATAGTACCATAATACAACTCTGCATATAACTGCAAGTACATATAGCAGTCCCAAATACATAAGAGTACAATGGCCATGAATAGGCATAATACATGATATCACATATGTTGTCATCGCCACGTACAATATACATAGATCAGAATCTCCATGATGAAGATGTACAAAGGACCATGATCTCTAAAATGGCTGAAGATATACAATAGATCAAGATCTCCATAGTGGCTGGAAATGTCTGACATACACTGGAATCAAGTCACGAGAGCTGAAATCTCATGAACACTGGAACGATCAAGGAGGTAGCATATAAGAGATGCCACCAATCTGGAAATTCTTCTACACAAACCGCTATGAGTACATGTCCTACTATCCGAATAGAGGTGTCGAGGTCGAACATAGTAGTCCATCATCTGATTACCTATCATTGATGTATACCGTTAACAGACGCGAGATTACCCACCGATAATGATAATGGGAATAAAGGTACTAGAGTGCAAACTAACAAGTGTGAATAGATGTGTTGAGGTCGAACACTTGAGAGAATCCATTGATCAGGGGACATTGATGTATTCCCAAGAAACTGTAGATGGCGAGAGAACCTGCCACTGATGACTGCAAGTCTCAAGGCACTCAAAAGGACTCTAGATTCCAATCACAGAATAAATGATCTGAAGTTGATGGGATGAAATCTGCTGGAAGGATGGAATTAAGGAATCCCCCATCATCCAACACGAGGTACTCAGCAAAGCTATCTAATGTGGAAGGACTCGATCATAAAGTGCACGAACTAGTAACTGTACCGGGAATGGCCGACATGCAAAGTCAAGATAACTGAGGAATGGCCGACACAGGTTTAAACTTCCTTTGAACAAGAGCATAACTGCATATGGTGACTGAATGAAGGCAGCATAGACTCGATATACAAACTGGGACATCTCTGTGACACAGGAGGCATCAACAGAGGCTCCATAGGGACTGGAAGCTTAACCAGTCGGTGGAGATAAACTCAGATAAATGAGTACAGCTCCTAAGTCAAACTATAACCCAACCAATGGATGTGATATATAGTGGTCTGTTCGAAGGCGACATGACTCGATAGCTGCCAAAGATAACATCTTTCCTTGTCTGGCTTTTTGGTTTTTTGATTTTTTTTTGGACTTTTTCAGTTATTTGAAAAGCTTGAAAAAAGAATAAACTAGCTTTATAGTTACAAACTAGGAGGAGACGAGTGTCATTAGGGAAAACAAACTAGTTCCAAGAAGTGGAACATACCTATGCTCAATGCAAGGATACATGTGTAGGATAACGACACTCAGGGGAAAATACCCTCCCGGTAAAAAGGGAAATCAAGCTGTGAAGGATATATAAAATGGCTCTGCATGGCTAGACATGAGACAAGCTCGGGCTATATGGCTGAAACGCAATGTTAGGGGAGCCGGCATAAAGCTCAATAAGGCAGGAAAATCTCATGATAATGCATTCACAACTTGACATAAGGGGAGTCCGGAGGGAAACAAGCCAGCATAAGATCAAGAGGAGTATGAGTCTCTTGCGAAATGTCATGGCAATACTATACAACAGACTCCCGGACCTAAGAGAGGACTCATAGCATGGGTACCAAATGCAAAAGGGATCTAATTAGGGCACCCATGTATAGGAAAGCTCTACCATTCACATAGTACCACTTCTAACAACAGCATGAAGGTTCTGTGATACCATGGAATGGGTTTTTACCTAAGGTTAAGATGGAACTGTCATAAGGCAATGCATAAATGCAAGCGGATGTGAAATCCTAACCTATATGCCAGTTCAGACATAATACCTGTGATAGGAACGAACGGGTTGAAACCTCGGAGAGAGTGTACAAACTGGACTCTACATGACAACCATATTAGTCCAAAACAACCCAAAATAGTCAATAAAGAATCCAAACTACAGGATATAGGGAGGAATGACCATGACAATAGCACCCAAAGGAAATAATGTAGTGAACGATGGGACATAAAAAGGAAGATAAGGTGTAGAACCAATGTTCACGCATCCACTACCACCCCATGAAGGTGACCACCGGTGTAAAGACCAAGCGAAGGGAATAAAAATCCTCCACAAATGGAGTAGAGGATGGAATATGACCATTCCCAAATCTATGAGCACGGTAAGGGGCTGTGATGCCCCCAAATATAACACCAGGGTCCGTACTAGAACCAAGGATGGGTGATAAGATACCAGGCATGCCGAAAATAAAAGGACCCAAACTCAAGAGAGCATAAATATACTCAAGTAACCATGATCCCAAAGGCCAACTGGCGCATAAAGAGCACACTCCTAAGAAAATCTACAGCAAAAATACAAGCAAACCAAGGGGAGGATATGTGAGCTCCCGAATGCAGCAAGTATGTCTCTCCTGGGAGAGGCTCGAAACTCCCATACACTACAAGCGGAGGTACGTAACCAATTATAGTGGCCCTCAGCTTCAATGCATAAAGCGACTGTGTTGTCCGACCTCTACCTGGTCGGGACACCTGCAGAATAACCTCTGCAAATACCCCCTCGATATCCTAGGTAAGGTCACTAAGGTCACCTCAATATAATCAAAGATCAGGCAGATAGTCGCAGGAGGGATTGACCGTATGGGCAAGGTAGCAAAGTATGAAACTCTCGAAAGAGCCCCCAGATACGAATACAATCCTGGAAATATCTTTGGTGCTACTCAGTTATGACTAGGGGTCATCCCAATCGATAACCGCTCACACTGCCTCGTGCTTAACTCTCGTTTGAGAGGAGGATCCTGAGAACGATGGTTATATCAAGGATTTCACACACTCCCTGGACAGACACCTAGATGTTGTTGTTTAGTGATCTTGGAGAATTGACTTACAATGAACTATTCCAAGATCCTAAAACCTAAGCTTGTTGGTGCACCCTAGAAAATAAAAGAGTGCAATTCATTTTAATTAGCGTTGATTTTAGTTGGCTTTAATTAATCAAAGGGAAATGGCCGTGCAACTAATGACATTATGACTCAGCAGTGAAATAAATATGCACACCATAATAAACAATGCTAAGTGCAATCTTTGTCAAATGAAAAATAGGGTATGCCACTACATGAGATGCATAAATATATATTCCTTTCCGAATGCCAATGCATTCCTTCCTATATGAAAGCATAAACACAATTCTCATCCAAGCAATCCAATGTAAGTACCTCCTCAAATCCATATCTAAGATGCAACTAAGAGTGCAACTACTTTGTATTTTTCAATATAAAAGAATGAAAAATGCAATCAAAGTCATCTAAAACTCTCAGTCTCTGCAGCAAGTATAAAAGACAAGCCCAGCAAGACACTGAGACAAAAAAGAGTAATGCACTAATGGAAAAACAAAAATGAAAATTGACTAAAACTACCTTGAAAGAAAAATCAATGAAAAAGCGATCTCTGGTCACAAAAGAAGCATCCAACAGACAACATCAGACCCAAGGAAGACCCAACCACACTCACAACCCACCCAGCAACTTCCCATAACATCAAACTCACCAAAAGGGAGGATGTGCGCGACTGTATAAAAAACAGCTGCGTATGTACGTGACTTCTAGCCAAAAATCCGCGTATGTATGCGACTTTTAGCCAAAAATCCGCGTATACAGAGAAGGCAGTGGTAAAAAGCAGGCCAACGCCAAACCAATAAAGGGGAGTGTCAATGGAAAAACATACTATAAAATGCAACCCAGAAACAAGGAGAAACAAAGAGAAAGTCAATAATATCAAGCCCATTGTTGCCCCCAAAGGACAACTACTAGGAATTCCCCAGCGGAGTCTCCAATTTTGTTACGGAGAGAAATTCCTATGGCTTGGGGTACCACAATAGACAGTTTTGACTCTAGAAATCAATCTTTCCCAATATGCAATAGAAATAAAATGTCTAACACTAAAGGATCAGACCTCGTACCTTATTCCGGACGGTTGAAGTAGATCCCCGTTGAGCTTTCCAATATTCAGCTTGAATTGATATAATACTTTCTCAACAACAAGTAAACAATACAAGCATACTATATATCATGGTGTTAGATCTATTCTAGCATATATAATCAATAATGCAAAAGCATTTGACATATTCGAATGGATACAATATTCAATCAAATACACATCATTGGACAGGAAAAGATAGTTCTTATTAATATAAATCAGAGATTACAAGATAGATACAACCTCTGATGGCACGTCTGCGAACCGGAGAAACTGAATCCCCCACTTGGGCCTCCACCACCTCAATCCTCCATCTCATGATAGCAATCTCACTAGCAAAAGGCAAGCTTGGGAAGAACAAAAAAGTGCTCCAAAGGGACAAAGGGATGCAGACTCAAGCATAAATTCCGGCAACAATGGACTATAGTTTCGTTGCTTTCAATCTCTCTATATGCCTTCAATGTACCAAGGGGTTCCTTATATAGCTTCACAAGGGATAATGAAGGGTCGAATCCGAGCGATCTCAAGGCATATGGAAGGCCAAGAGTCGAATGAGTTGGATCCATGTCAAGGAAAACTCCAAAAGGATTTGGACTATGCACGCATCCCGATGTATGCGGTTATAGGGGTCAAACCCGCGTATGTACGCGGTTATCAGGTAAAAAGCCACGTATATCATTTTTTATATAGTTTTAGGGATGATCAAGGAAACATCAAAGGATAAAATATGGTCCATGGGGTCTATAGAGTCTGCAGCGGGACAGGGGAAGGCCATACAATGTGTGATTCACCTGGAGTGGTGAAATCCGCTATAACAGTAGAGATGCAATAGAAACACAATTTCCCAATAAGATTTGGCCTTTTATAAGGTCGACATAAGCCCTAAGGCCCTGCTTCTTTTAACGTGCTAAATTTGAGACAACCTTTACACAAAGATGCTTGTAGGAATGCTTATTCATGTGTAATTATAAAAATTTCAAAAGTAAATCATAATAGTTGGGTGTATATCTGCCTGTTCTAACTGAAAGTTTATCTTTTTTGTAGACTTATTTGGTGCCTTGAGGGCTAGGGTCTATGATGACGAGGTGCAAAAGTGGGTCTTAGAAACAGCCTACAGGGATTTAGAACATTGGCAAGAAACTTGTTAACTCAAAGGATGGCCCTCCAACCTTCGAAAATCCTGCAATGACAATTGAGAAGCTTCTTGAGTATGTTAACATGCTTGTTGCAGAGCAAGATAATGTGAAATGTGTGTAATTGGCCGATAAGTACATGGCTAAGGCTGCTCTAGGAGAAGCTAATGAGGATCCCATTAAAAGGGGAACCTTCTATGGTTATTTTTCTTATCCCTGAGCCATAGTGGGAAATTAATATATATGTATGTGTGCATAAATAGGTAGAGTATATTTAGGATTAGGATTGGGTGGCAGGAAAGAGGGATCTCCTGACTTTGATGGTGGGGACTATAGGTCAAGTTTCCTAGTATGTCAATTTGCATATTCTTGAAGGTTACACTGACCTAAGGGCAGCGAATTTTGATCCAACATCAAGGAGTAACAATGGAACCTGTCTTTACGATTTCAAGGAGGAGAAGTAGGCATTTGATTTCTTCCCAGTCTATGCTTTTCTCCTTTATAAACAGAAGTAGAGACCGTATTAAAAGAAGCAACTAAAGTAGGAAATTGGTAGTGGAAGTAGTTGTATAATTCGTTAGAGATGGACTAGACTCATATGTCTGTGCAATGTAAACACACCATATACAAACTTAATAAGCTCCTATTATGTGGAATGTAATCTTTTTTGAGTGGAATGTAAACTCTTTTGAGTCTTTTGAGTAAAGAAATATCACTTCAAGTGTTTCTTCCTTAATTCATCTTTTATTGAAGCTGTTAAGTTAGTGAGCATTTTTTTTTCTATTTACAACTTGTAATAAGAGTCAAACAATATGCATCTTAACAAAATAAGGTGGGATATATTGGATCTTCATCAAAAAAAAAATTCTATAATTAACATAACTTAAAATTAAATTTAAAATTTATATATTTAATTGCATTTAAAAATATATCTTCCACTAGTTGTACATTTGGCTGATCTCATTTGGTTGTCCTTTACTTAAGCTATTTGTACACGTATTCTTGCTTAATAGAAGAAGCTGCCATATTTCTTACTTCTGTAAACCCAATAAACTTACCTAAGGCCTTACCAATTTTCTCCATGACCTCGTCTTCCCATAAGGGAAAGGATAAACTGGGGACTCTCACCCAGAAAAACATGGAAGATGGGTTTAATTATGGGAACCAAGTCGCCAAGAATGACCAGCCCCACCCCAAGTTGAAGACCCTTCTTCAATTACTGTCTTCATATCTTCAACTTCATTGTAACGAACTATGAAAATCCTTGAAACATGGAATCTTAGCAATAAATTTGTTGTCCAGTTGTCACTTATACAGCTCATGAAGACATCACAGTTTGGCCAATCTCTGTAAAAAAAAACAGATCAAGGCCTCGTATTTGAAGGCTTTAATGTTATTACAAACATATTTGATGATACTTTCTGAACCTGGATAGAGCCTGATATCTCCATTATGAATATTCCAACATGAGACAAATTTTGGGGTTGAGAACCATTGAGTCATTGATAGATCTAACCACATCTTTAACTTATATCACTTAAAGAAGAGAAGCACCTTTAATTGAAGAACCTGGATTAATACCCTTCAAATATGGAACATTGGATGGAGACTTTGCAGCTGAATCCCCTCTAGAAAAGGATGGAATCTAACAACAATAATTATGATTCAAAGCAGCTTATCCTTAGTGCAGGAAAGAAGGACCTGAGGCCAAGGAGGGAACCTTTATCACCACAGACACTGATCCCCTGTGGGTCATGCACAGCTTGCTCATCGGCATATAGAAGATAGTGACTAAGATATGTTGAGAAGAATGTAAGCATATTATTGTTCCAAGTGATGAGTAAATTGCTCTCCAAGGGATCTATATTTTTTTTACAGTAATGAAATATATTCTCAATATTGACTTACAGCTGTTATCTATGTGATGTTGCAAACTATCTCACTTCAGTGGCATATCCCTCTATTGGGATTCCGTTCAACATTAATACCCATCCTCTTCAATCAGTAAAAATAATAAATTCGTCAATAACTTTCCCAACACAATGGTAGAGCCACAATGTATGTACAATTAAAAAAGTCCCAACTCAAACATTAATACCCCTCCTCTTCAATCAGTAAAAATAATGAATTTGTTAATAAGTTTCCCAATGCAATGGTAGAGCCACAATGTAGATATAATTATAAAAGTCCCAACTCAACATCACAAGTATGTTATCTCCCGTTTCTATCCAGATCCATCATAATAGATGAATACCTTATAAATTGAAGTAGGGATGACCTTGACAGTCATTGAAATACACAGTCTAAGAAAAAGCACAAGATACTAGACTACCGATGAATTGGGGTTCGGATTCTGTTTGGCATTCTTTAGGACTCCATAATAATTGAACTGATAGACCAAAAATGAGGAACATAAAGGATAGGGACTCTGAGAACAACAATTGAGAGACAAATTCAGCCTGTCCATCCAGCAAATGGTCAAGAAGTCTCAATCCCATCAAAAATCAATCCCCCTACCACCACTTGAACAAAAAATTATACATTTGTTGGATCCAATAGTAGTTAAAAATATGTAGAGAACCCTAGTTTATGCCACCTATACTATTTTCCTTGAATTTTCTTATAGGTATTTTATAGGCACTTAGTATGCTATAGGTGCTACAAGTTATGCTTAATATGTACTTGTATCAGTAACTAATGGTGTTGGTCCTTTGACTAAATCTACCCTTGCTTCCTACACTACTCCACAAACAATACAAAAGACATGAATACATGAATGAATTCCATACAAGTTCACAACTATGTGACTAATAATGAAACAAACTACGTGTCCAGATAGGAAAGTATCTTGTTGTGGGGGGATAGAATTCTTTCCAAGCCAACAGTGCAATAGAGTATAGGCTTCCATAATCTATAAAGAAGCAAACTGTGTCAAGACTAAAGAATATCCTACTGTGGGAGGAGGATAGAATTCCTTCCAGGCCAGATGTGGAAGAAAGTATAAAATTCCATAATAAGCAAGCATGGTTTAAGGCCCAGTAGCTAACCCACATGTCAAATATTCCAGTATGGGTCCTGGGATGATGACTACCTCAACTGGTTGAGTTGGAAATCAAACAGGGCACTAAAGCTGCCTCTGAATGTGATACAAAGAATGCCAGTTCCTTTTGTCAACAAAGTAAGGGCAAGTGCCAACTATGACGAACCATCCAGAAAATATAATCTAAGGGGAATCCATAGATTTCTATATCATGAAGATACAATATCCCGAGCATAAATACCAAAATTACATTTGGGCAAAGGATTCCTTGCCAATATGCTTTGCTGCTATTAAAATCAAGTGGCAAATCAAGTGCTCCTAGCTCCTCTTCCTGAAGTTCTAGATAACCCACCATACTATTCCTTTTATAGGCCAAAGGGAGCCATAGTCACCATTAAAGACATGGAATTTGAGGCTCCCCTAGATATAATATACGCCTCAATGAACTTAGATGGATTCAATAACCACAAAAGAGGATCCTATTAGAAGACGAAGAAGTATCCGAAGAAATAAGAGGTGCTCTACTTTGATCTTCCTCAAGATCAAGAAATAACAAATATATGATAACCTTCACCATGATGAAGAGGAAGAATCAAGATCCAGGGATGATGATGATGGAAGCAATTGGAAGCAATTGAATCAGTTACCTTCCTTGTCTCATGAGTCACATTACCCAACAATTGGGATCAAGGTGGAATTGTTGGAACTTGGCTCTAGGCATGGCTATAGAGGTTTTAAGAAGATAGGGGAAGGGAAGGTGAAGTTGTACACCACACATGCTAGAGAATGAGTACACACACTGCTCAGTTATTTCCATTCTTGTAAGGGATGAAAACACATCAGTTTAGGACTGCTTCAGATATGATCTATCACTATTATGAAGCTACTAATTCATTATTATAGACCTATATCAACATCTCAAAACAACCAGAAGTCATAGCCTACTCCAAAAAGGCCTAAAACAATTGCATCCCTTTCTAATAGGATGAACAGACTTTAGGAAATTTACGGTTCAAACTTAGAGGTCTCGCAATGATCACAACTTAATCCAAACATCCTTTAAACAGTCACGGATGAGTTTAACAATTTAACAAGTGTTCATGGTTCAGATCTAGAATCCCACAAGGTTCACAAGCCATATATAGAATCCCAAAAAGTCACGGCCCTATCTACAATAGCCCACAAGGTCAAGCAAGATCACAAATGTCGCAACCCAACATAGAATCATCAATATAGTCACATATCAGCCTAGGAAGGTTCAGTAAGGTTTATCAGCCCGATCAAGACTACGACCAACTCAAAAAAAGAAAAGCAACAGCCTCAACAATATACAGGAATTAAACAATAGAGAAGCAATACCATCAATGAAGTACAAACAACCTCACAAGCTCTTTGGTTGATAATGATAGTCTTCTAGAAGAACAGTTGTCACTGGAGGCTAATACAATTATGCATTGTAATTATGCCAATTGATTATTGCATTAGATGAATGTTGGTCTCGTGCCAATAGGTATCCTACGATCAATTCATAGGAACCTAGTGCATAGACCATTTTTCTCTTCGCTTAGCTATGTAGAGCTCATTTATTTTTTTGAATAATGATAAGTTTTTACAAAGAAAATATGCATCAACATAAAAGAATCGAGAGTCGAAAAATTGAAGACAATTAATTCACGCAACTAAAATGTAATAAAAATATATTTTCTCAAACCCTAAATCAATGGAAATTGATTAAAACCAATATTGATTCAAGCTACAACAAATGGCTAAATCAAGCATCAAATGAGAACTATAAGCATTCAAGGGACTAACACAATATTTAACCAAAATACACACAAACTTCAAAAAGCGACAAAATGCTTCAAACAAAAACAATAAACAAAGCATAAAAATTTGTTAAGATATTCCTGTTAAACACCAACATGGTTTCATGTGTTTGAATGAGCTCATTCTTGCTTAGCGAAAGTGTTGTCAAATTAGTTATTTATCCTTTAATGTTAGGACACTATCTATGTGAAGAGATAGCTCCTAGGCCTAGCTTTGTCAAATTCCACCATCACTTCTTGTCACATACAAGAAAGAGACAATGTAAGAGATAAATATCAAAACATCAATATTAAAATAAGCTGCATGAAGGTAATGTAGCTCAAATCATCAATGTTACAACAAAAAAGTACAATGTAGAATCTATTTTTACCTAAAACACGACCTCAAATTCACATATAGTGATCACCAGCAAGGGTACATGGAAAATATGGACAAAAATAAGACTCAAGAGTCCTTAATGTGTATTAGATCATATAAAATCTTAGGTGAAATCCAATTTCCAATTCACATTCTTTCCTTGGTCCTCATTTTTGACATTTTTGACATTCTGGCTCTAGTCCTCATTTTCCACATCAAGTTCATTAGAGATATTTGCTATATTGTTTTCTCCCCTTCTTTCACGATCTGATCACCAAAGAGCTAATGCTCTTTCATATGGAAAATTTTCAACCTCGTACTTTGTTACATATAATCTTAAGCATGTATCCACATTTTTATCAAGCTTGTTCCTCAACTTTGACTTCAAGAATGTCAGTGCACTAAACATTCTCTCATCCTCCACTGATCCCAAAATCATGGTTTGACATAAATCCGCTAATTTGAAATATTCTGATATTCTTTCCTATAGCAATTCGCTACCACTGAGCTTAGTCCATAATCTTGTAATTGCACCACATTCTTTACTATCCAACAGAGAAAATTGGCCCCACATTGTTTTACCAAAGCATTGAGATTGATCTATAATTTTTTCTTTATCTAAAATACCTTGAATGTGTTCTCCTTGTATCTTGGCCTCTCGACAAAAATGGCTCTGCAAAATCTTGATTTTCTTTATAAAGTCAGCTTGTAGGATTTTTGAATTTTTACTATGGTCCCAATATTGAGGGTATACGATAGACATGGCCTCCAACAATTCATCTCAAGGAAACCATTCTCTTATCTCTAATGATAGTGATTTTGCAATTTCTTTCAAGTTGTCTCTCAGTGAAATCACAACATCGTGAAATCGTTCTCTTGAGATGGGGCACTGTTTGGTGGATATTCCTATCTTTTCATTATAATAAAAGGGAACCATATGCCCACAAACTGCCATACATAGCATCCCTTTTTCATCAAACTTAAAAAAATTCATCATTTTCTATATTGATTATCTTCCTCCAATTTGCAAATGCTAAATCTGTAAAAGACTCTTCCAGTAGTAATGGTATGATTAAATTGTTAAAGTAAATGTGGCATTCTCCTTATCTTTATTCTCTTTCATTTTACTTAAAGTTTTACCATTACCATTAATTGTTTCAGGATGTTTAAGAGTGGTTCCAAACTCATCGAGTTCATATGCAAAAAGTAGAAGTTTAAATCCCATCCAAAATTCAAGAGACTTAACAGTTTTTAGGATTTCAGACATGAACGTTGGACAGATGTGGTCTCACTAGATATTAAATAATTACTTGAATTTTTGTTGTAAAAGAAAAATAAAAACATATATATTGGCACTAAAAGATGAATAACTCTAGGTTTCTGGCTTCAGGATTATCTTTATTAAAAGTCAAAATGGAGACAACATCTTGTAAATGTTTAATGTTTCAAAGCTATAACAGAAACAATTATGTGGCTTCGAATCCCTACTCCTCCACAATGATTGCATTACTATTGTCTAATCCAAACCCATCAACACAAAAATCAAATACTAATCTTATCAGAAACCAGTGTCCATGTTAAAGATATAAAAAAATGGAACAGAGTAGAGAAAAATAGAGCCCAAGAACACAAAAGCTCATCCTAAATACAATAGAAACATAACCCATACCTTAGGATAATAGTCTTTCCAGACTTTTCTGGCAATTTGATGACCACCAAGATCAAAGGCCTTAAACTTGATCTTACCAATACTTAGTTCCTCTGATGTAGGATACTGAGCAGGTTGATGTTGGACTAACCTCTCCAACCAAAAGCATATAAAACAAATTAGAACAGAGAGAGAAATCAATCAACTATTCCAAAAATTCTCTACAAGTCACATTATCATTCAAAAGATGCTTGCGGACAACAAATATAAAAGTTCAAAGGAAGAAACTTTTTGTATTGATTAAGTTCATGATTGATTTAAATAAAATTATGCCCACTACAAGAGGCTATCAAAATGTTCCCCAATGTTCTCCCAAACATTAACAGTGATTGCATATTCAAGGAATTGATTTATATAAAATTATAATCACTTTCTTACTCCCTCTTAAGAAGAGCACACCAACAGCCACCAATAGAATTCCACAAGTTTCCCTACTTATCAAAGTGTAGATCTCAGTTTTAACCATCAGAATCGATAAAATCAGAGCAATCAACTCAACCAACACATTTAGGAAAAGAAGCAATCCTACCATTTTTTTAAATTTACAAGAGCGTGCATGTGTTACTAATGCACACATTCAAACAATGCACATGCGCTTTTATTCCATATATTCGTAAATTTGCAAAACTTTCATCACTTTTAGCATCAAGATCTATGTTTCATAAGATAATATTTAATATTTAAACATATTTCCCTCTCCTAAACATTGTCCTATTCGGCCCATTCTTTTTGTGCAAAATTCCCTAATGATTCCTGAAACTTCAGGGTCAAAGACCCCATGGAGAGGGCATGTTTCATGCACAGTGGTCTTGTTCAAAGTATTTGAGGCCTACACGGTTCATTTCCCTTTATAATAAGGCCCTCGTTTTCCTTTTCAAACATTGTAATACCCCAATTTCGACCCTCTGGAAACTTTGATTATGATTTTGTATATGGTGTAAATAAGTTTTGATTATTATGATTTGTATTAGGCCATGAGACACATATACCATGCAATTAAAAAAAAAATACAACATGATTATTTTTTAACAACAACAACATAAAAGTTCCAAGGCTGATTCGGTGAGGACACTACATTTTTTAAGCCATGGGAACTTAGAAACGTCCCAAGAGTATATGCAACAACCTGCAAGCCACAATGACAACAGTCTGGGAGTAGCAGTGGGAATGGGGAGTCTAAGGTGGCACTTACAGCAAAATTGAAGAGAAAGGACAAAAAAAAGGAGGAGGATAATGGAAATAAATTTTCCCAGTCAAATAAATATAGAAAAACTTGAGACTGAATAACAAAGAAAGGATGGCTTCTTGTGTTGTATAGAGCAAGATAAAGAGTGCCAAGAATTGTGATAGTTGAAAGATAGAATAACATCCAATTATAACCTCTTAGTTTATGTTTTGGGGGCTTTAGTAGCTTGAAAATTTGACACATTTTTCCTCATGGGCACCCTCATAGCCTAGTATGGAGGTGGCATTCTATAGCAGAACAACCTAAACTTGGGAGGAAATCAAACTCCCCATAGTCAACTGTATTGGAACATTTTTTTATTAAAGAAAAAGAAAATAAGTTTATTTCCCTTTTTCTTATTCTAAAAATTGTTCTGTATGAGGAATAATTTCAATTTATGATATCTGGAATGTGTGGATTATGTTCAAGGCAAATGAGTAGAAAGGTTATTCACAAAAAAATGAACATGCATTGATGTACTTTTGTTTCTAGCTGTAATAGAAATTTGACCAGATGGTATTTGTAATGGATTATATTTGGAAAACTTATTATGCATTATTATTGTTGGCCTTGCTAATCGTCTTCACATTATGTTATGATTAGAAATGTGAACAACCTACAAAATGGTGAACTAGAGTTCAACAAATTTTGTGGACATACTCTGTAATTTTTCCTTTAATATTGTGCCTTGAATTTGAATCTATCAACTACAACAATTATGATTTTGATTTGACTTTCACAAAACTGTGAATGTGGATGCATTGAAATAATCTTACAAGTTAACCACCTGTTGTGTACCTGATTTGGGAATCTACAGTGTATGTTGTTGTAATCTATAGAATGTATGCTTCCCGTCTGTGTGGCTCTACAGTATTGGTTGAAGTATTGGGTGAGTGGATCATAGAAAAAACACAAATCCTATAATAATACATGTTGAAACCACACACTCGACCCCTTTCATTATTGTAATGATATGGATAAAATCCTTGTTACAGGCCTCTTTGAATTAGACAGGTCCCATGAAGTGAGGAAAAGTGACCATTTTGTGTCCTGCTTGTGAATCTTGGATAATTTGGAATGATGTACTTGGTATTTCTAATTGTTGGGTACTTAGATAAGTTGACTATTATACATTTTCCATAAACTTAAACCATGAGATAACCATATCCAAGTCATATTTGTTTTTCCCTTAGTCTTGAATGACATAACCTCATATCAATTCCTCTAGTACCTTCTCTATCTCTAATTTCTCAGGGATTAGCATGAAATTATACACCAAATTTCAAAACAATAAAAAAATTTACTTGACAGTATCCTGTAGGTATATCTGCAAGCTGTACTGATGGGAAGACCATTTTGTGTCCAGCTTATTAATCTTGGATAATTTGGAATGATGGACTTGGGATTTCTAATCGTTGGATACTTAGATAAGTTCAGTCTTATACATTTTCCAGAAACTTAAACCACGGGATAACTAGATCCAAGTCTCTGATTTCTTAGGGATTGGCATGAAATTATACACCAAATTTCAAAACAATAAAAAAAAAATACTTGACAGTATCATGTAGGTATATCTGCAAGAAACATTAGTGTGATAAAATTACCCTCTTAAGATCACCTTCACTAGCTTCCTAATCTTTATAATTTCTTAATCCAAATAATCCATAAACAAATAGAAGAGTTTACATTCACCAGGATGTTTATATATCCCTCCTATATTTTTCACATGTTTTTATATCAGAACTTTGAGCACTACAAGTGTTTGAAGTTAAAAATGACATATGAAAATGGAATCCCAGTTCCAATACATAATTGGAGTAATCGAATTCTAAGAATACCTAACAACGCCAATTATACTGAGTTTACCAACATGGTAATGAAGATTACATAAAACATTATCCATGACTCTTTTCCACCTAGAATGTTTCCTGAGAATAAGAAGTGGTTATAATTTACCCTTGATACAAGGATATGTAACCAGTTTATATGTGAAGAGTACACAGTGATCAGAGTCTATGGTTTTGAGGAAGATCCTTACCATCTCCTAGCTTTCGTCACACCTTAAATTTTCGCAAAGGAATATGTAAGGCAAAGATTTGTATTAGATAACATGCATTTTTGTCATTTCAGACATCAAAGAACTTTCATGCTTCCAAAATATATATGACCCTTCCAAATTAAAGGTTGAAATCTATACAATACCTGGAATTTTTCTTACATTGGTTAAATTCAAGGAAAGCAAAATCTAGGCCTTATTATCTTCATGATATTATCTTCCGAACAAAGAATAGAAAACAAGAATTCCTCTCATGAATATGTTCCAAGGCCAGAGTGGGAGAGGATTGCTAACTTAGAAATTTTGGATGAGGTACTATAAGGAAAAAAGAGCATGGAAGAACAAAGGATTTCAGAGAATCAATCGATACAGAAAAGAGGAGTTGAAGAGCTCCATAAAAGTATGTAAATTGATTATGAAAAGGGTCATAAAGATAAAAGGGTTAGAAAAAAAGGAGACGAAGTTGAACAAGAATTGGGAGGAGATCAAGATGAAGAGATTCCAAGTGATTTGGCTGAATTGATACAATATCCTCAAGTCGTGAATAAGGAGTCAACAGCTGAATTTACTCACTACTCTTCACAATACCTCGAATGTTGCAAGATTCACACTCACTATCACCTTCAGCAAGCCTAGTCCAAGTAAAGACAAACTTTCAATCTAACTATAGAAGCATAATAGAAAGGAATTTTAAAATAGTGAATGATAAGAGGAAGCAAATAGGTGCATCAGGGAAGAGACTAGCCATACTAGCATATCACCAAAATGACACTTTGACATGGTGTGTGATAAAACCTATAGTTCCCTATCCCTGTAGCCTTAGTGGCTGGAAACATGATGAATACCAATATATTTCATTCAATTTGAAGAATTGGATAGAGTATACTTCTATAAATAGGCTAGGGACATGATTTGCAAGGAGTTGGTACATTCCATCAAAATAGAGAAATGGATTAGAATGATCATTGGAAATATTTGCATAGTTGTGGAAGGTAGAAAAGGTTATTGTGAAAGCAAATAAATTTATTATCAAGCATCTATAATATAAAATCATGGATTTAAGTGTCAATCCAACTGATGAATCTCATGCAAAATCCAATTTTCCCTTAGTCTTCAATGACATAACCTCATATCAAGTCCTCTGGTACCTTCTCTATATCTGATTTCTAAGGGATTGGCATGAAATTATACACCAAATTTCAAAACAATAAAAAAATTACATGACAGTATCCTAGAGGTATATCTGCAAGCCGGACTGATGGGAAGACCATTTTGTGTCGAGCTTGTTAATCTTGGATAATTTGGAATGATGGACTTGGGATTTCTAATTGTTGGATACTTAGATAAGTTGAGTCTTATACATTTTCCAGAAACTTAAACCACAAGATAACTAGATCCAAGTCTCTGATTTCTTAGGGATTGGCATGAAATTATACACCAAATTTCAAAACAATAAAAAAATTACTTGACAGTATCCTGTAGGTATATCTGCAAGCAACATTAGTGTGATAAAATTACCCTCTTAAGATCACCTTCACTAGCTTCCTAAATAGTCAGACACAATGGTTCTTGAATATGTTCCTTTGAATATTAATGAGGAAAGTCTAAATGATTGAAACATGTATGACAGATGGTCTAGAGATCCACATGATTTATGGTTTTCAAACCTCTGAGGACTAGATGTGCACTAGAAAGTTGAAACCCCATCTGGATTACCAAAGAACCCTAAGTGCATAACTCTTTACGGCGACCCTTCCATTAAAATCATCTCCAGGATAGTTTGTTAACATTATTGGCTAGGATACAAATCGTTCCCTATCATTTTAAGGTAGGTTTGTCTTCTTTTAGAGATTTAAGCACAAGTTTCACAAGTACATTCACTGTTGAGTTAACAACCCTAGATCTACTCAAGGACTAGCACAACTGAGTAGATCACACCGATAAACTAATTCATGATAGGGAAGTACAGTGGGTGAAATTGTGAATGCCTGTTGAATATCGGACTCATCTTTGTTCAGATCAGGATCAGAAAAGGGTAAATTTTATAGCCAACATATTTATTTGTTTGTTGCCCTATATTGGGACACATGCAACATTGCAAACTATTCGTCGACTCGAAAAATGCAAGAAGATACAGCATAGGAGGAGGATATTTCCTACAACTTCAACGTCAACTACTACAAGTGTGGTAAACAATTTATTAATGTATGATATGTAATGGCTGTGAGGAGATAGGATGTAACGAAAGTATATAATCAATCACGGAAAAGTACAATGGGTGAATGCCTGTCGAATATTGGACGAGTGTGAATCATGTGATGGTCTAAGACTAGCAAAATTTCATGCTGATTCAGCTTCAACCTTCTACCATATACCAAAAAAGAAATAATTTAAAGAAGATTCAAGAAACTAACCTGTAAAAATCCTGTAGATAGAAGAAACCTTGTGAAATTGCTTTCCACGAATCCACTCAACCACTGTAAAGACACGATTTGCAATAGAAATCAAGCTTGATGTTGAGCATGGCTCTTGCACCATTATATAGGTAAAAAACGTCCTCACTTAACTAAATTTATCCATGTTTTGCTCAAATATGGACCAAATCCGGTAAAAAAACTTCCCCAATTGATTAAATCTCCACATTTTACTCAAATAATTATCCACAAACCCAAATCCAAGACTAACTATGTCCAATTTACCCCAATCGAGGTCGAAGTAAGACCAGTTTACTGAAATATCCATAAATCTTGGTGAAATACCAAATTTTTAACGTATTATCCATAAATCCTGAGCGAAATACCAATTTTTCAACCTATTATCCATAAATCCGGCGAACCATCTTCATTTCTCCTCCCAATTGGAAAAATTCAGGCGAATGTGGGAAAATGTCTCCACCCAATCGGAAAAATTCAGGCGAATGTGGGCAAATATCAGTATTTTCATGGGCTAAAATTCATTTTCCGGTTTTCCCTCTTTCGGGATGAAGGCAATTTAACTTGGGGCAGCTATATATAAAATAAATAATGGGATAATTTATTAAATAAAATAAAAACATTTTAATAGAAAAATTCGCCCACTTTTTTTTGGGTACCCCTTAAAATTCGCCATTGGGCTAAAATTCACCCTTAAAATCGTCCCTGCTAGTGAGCTCTATTCTCTACCTTCTCCTTTTGGAGCAGCTCCTCAACCCTTCTCTTACCTGCTGTTAATTTGGATATCTACAATGTAGCTTGGAGCAGGTCGGTATAGATGATATCACCTATCCCTCTATGTAAGTGAATCATATCAGTTTTGGGAACCCTCTTTGGATCTACCTTTATCTCGACTACTGTGTTCCCTGAAATCACAACCAATTTCAACATCCATCTGGCCTGATCTCTGATAGTCACTAGGGAGGTGTCCTGGTCGAGTAATTTCCCCACCTGATCACTCAATTTCATTATTTCCCCAAATTCCTTTTCAGCGGAATCCCCATAACTGTCTAGTAGTTCTGCTTTGGACCTATACTTATTCACATCATCTTTAGAGACACTATTGAACATATACTCCTGAATTTCAAAGGTTGGTCCTTTGACTTTTACAGTTTTCTTTTTTCATTTATCCTTTTCAGTTTGTACCAGCCCACTCGGTTTTTTAGTCTTCAACTTTTTGGGTGTTTTGGCAATACCCCTTTGGTCTACGTCCATGGCTTCTTGGCATTCTCTTTTATTTCCTTTTTTCAGACACACTGGCTAAAGGGGTGATCTGTGTGGTTGCAGCAACAATGCTAGAAAGGTTTTGCTGGGGGGAATCACCTACTAGTGTAGAGGAGGTCTAATTTTCAAGCATATCTTGATCTCACCTGGCCTCTCTAGGATACTCCATCCAGAACTCTTTTTCCACCAACCCTGCCACTTCAGCATGCTCGAATGGCTTGTTTTTATTGTCATGCCTCTTGTTAAAGATGATGTAGTGAGGGTCATAGTTAATTGCGGCCTCCACTGAAAACCATTTCTCCCTAAGAAAATTTTCAATCATGGGTAGAGCTAATTTTTTTTTAACGGTAAAGGGACCAACTGCCCATGGAAACTTAATATCCATGAGCTTTCTGAAACTTATGAAATGTTCCTCTTAGGCTGTGAGCCTTTGCCTGGTCAACTCTAGTGCAAACATTCTCAATGCCAGAAACCCCGGTAGGACATACAGTTGGTGACTAAACCCATAGACCCTAATCACAGTAATGTCCACGAAGAGGAACCAGTCCCCCACTCTCCTTTTAGGAGACAACTGCAACAGCTTTTTCATCTCTAGTAATACCCTCGACAACCTCTTTTGGAAAAGGACTTTATACATTGGGGCCATGAGAAAATTCATTAACTTGCAATAAACTTTACACATGTCCTCTGTTATAACCATCTTCGGGAGTTGAAGGTTGTGTTCATTGAAGCTCAAAAATATCTTCAGAAGGAGGGACTGAAACCTAAAGGTTCTCGACGGACGAAAATTTTTCAACTGAGAATGGATGTTTTTGGCTAAGAATTCATCTAATTGTAGACAGGAAGATGGTGAAGTCTGTCTCAACGTTTCTGACACTATTTGACTTGAGCTGAGGGTGAATATCAGAATCAATAAAGTTTCAGTGATGAACTGGTTCGAGTCCATACCTAAGAACTAGATTGCTAGGGTTATCAAAGACTATTTCTCTTCGTTGAAATAGGTCAAAATCAATGGGGAACAAAGGGTTCAATAACTGGCTTTTTGGTTTCAAACAGGTTTTTAGAAAAGATTCCTTTTGCTCATCTAACGACCTTCAAAACAACTGGAGTATATATTATTTATTGTACTCGCTATAAATATGGGTAAACTCAAGAGGAATTAACAGAGTGTTTCAGACAGTGAGGGAATTCATGAGACAAAACAATTTAGATCTAGATGTGTCCATTATTACACCTTCATATGGAGAATAATTATCTATGCACCTTTCTATGAATTCCGGGAAACTAGGGGTTTGTTCCACAGAGAAGTAAAAGAAATAAGAATCTAACACCCCATGGGTGTCAATTCCCTACAATTGAAGAGTTTTCAGCTTACTCTTAGCAGCTTCTATATTAGCATCTAATATTATAGTGTCAAAAACCTCAAGATCATTATCTTCTAAGGATTCTTTAGCACTATGAAAGTTGAGACCTTGAGCCTCTAAATCTTATGTTTCCTCCATGAGAACTAGCTTAATAAAGCAGAGGATGTACCAGGTTGGTCGACAGTTTGATTGGGAAGTTTGTCCATGGTGGTGTTTTCTGCACAGTCTAAACCCTCGCTTTTCGATGCTCCAAAAGAATAACTGGTTTAACTCCATGTGCCGACTTTTATATTATTTTATTCCCTTATTCGACCGTGCATCTTTCCAGATGGAGAAAACATTAGTCGTAGATCTAGGACCTAAGAGTCTGAGTCGTGTGATCTCGACCACTGGTACTTGTACTATCATGTTTCCTCCCCACATCCCTTCTTGCACTTTTGACTTGTGAGATTTAACCTCCTTCGTTGATCTTAAACCCTTCTACCATCCCTTCATCCAAAGCGGAGAGACTTATCGAATTTCGCCACTTTCAACCGAGATTTATCTCACGCAAGTGTAGCTAGCGAAATAGCTTCTCACCATATATTTTTCTCCATGTCGATCCCTGCCGTTGGATAGATCCTCTCGTTAACATATTTTAGGAGTTTTGAAGCGTTATCTCCTATGAGAGTATTAAATCAACGAAATTTATCTCTGTCACCAATCTAAACCTTTCGTGATATCGGCCGTCGAAAGTTGTCGACGTTTAATTCATTTTGCCAATTTGAAATGCGTTTTCTTTGTGGTACACTTAAAACTCGTGGAATGGCTCTTCATCATTGATCTACCTTAGCCATTTCTCACGACTGTTGAAAAGTGCATCATTCTCTATCAGCCTCCTGACTGGAATTTCCTCCTTCCTCTCACATGACCAACACGAGGGGGCTTATTCATGACTATGGACCTTGAGCTTTCCTTCATTCAATGGGTCGAGGCCTGTGCGGGTCATTCTGTTCTTATCAACTCTTAGATTTATTCTTTAGGGCCTCTCCTTTGTTTCAGGAACCCATTACAGCTCCCTTGGCTTCTTGTCATGAAAATTTTGTAGGATTTATTTCTTCCCTCACGGGTCCAAAACCCCTCCATCTATTTAGCACAAATTAGGTGCTAACAACATGGATACATAGTGCCAGCAATATCACTATGAGGTCCTACATGATGCTTCAAGGAATTCATAATGGCTCTTAATACCTCTATGGTTTCTTTAGGACCAAACACATGGTTTTATTCCCTTGAATATAATTCCTAAGGAAATGGGACACATGGATACTACTTATCACCACCTAATGACATGGATATCCACAATTGTTAGGATAATGATACCCTTACAATGTGATGCATTTTTACTGGAGGCAGCCTTACTTTCTTTGTTTTCTAGCATGTCCAACACATCAAGACACATACATATTTTTGAAACCCACATAATGGAATTTCCATCCTTAGTCATAGGCCAATGATTCCATGTGTGGTTGGTCTCAGGATACCATGTGTGGTTGGTAGAGGAAACCTTCTTAGCCTTGGATGGATAAAGGATTTTTTAAGGTCCAAGGTATAGGTTTCTTCCATCGACCATGTTCAAGACCTCAAGGCCCCAAGATCTAGATACAAAGCTCAATGGGACCCTTGAAAAGTCATGCATGATTCTTTGAGGCCTTTTCCATGACTATAGATTCCTTAATGATTTAGTTTGGGAAAAAGGCATGGCCTTCTTCTCTAGAGCATCATTCCTAAGGTATTAAGACACCTACATACTTATCAAAACCATATAACGGTGTTAATATCCTAAATCATATGAAAATAACACCCTTAAGAGACCATCTATTGTGGATTGAGATGATATTTATAGCCTTCTATGGCTACACGATTCCTTTAGGTCCAGAGGTTCAAGTCTCATCCCTTAACCATGTCTAAGACCTTAAGGCTCTAAGGTATAGATACCCATTCAAGGTCATGCACGGTGCTCTAGGAAATTTTCATCAACCTAGACGCCCAATTGTTTCTTTAGGACCAAAGACATGGATGTTTTCTCTAAAGCATCATTCTCGAGGCCCTAAGACATGCATATACTACTCAATACTACAAATTGGAAATGGCATAATCAATCATAGGCTGATGATACCCTTAATAGGCCATCTCTTTTTAGTGGGGTCAATATTCTTAACCTTAGATGGATTGAAAATTGATTTAGAGCATGAGACTAAGGTCGTCTCCTCTAACCATTTGTAAGGCCCCAAGTCCACAATAACTTATACATAGTGCCATATATAACCCTATGAAGCAATCAATAGTGCTTTTAGGTAGTGTTCATGGCTCTAGATGCCTCAATGATTTCTTTAAGGCCAAAAACATGCTCTTCTTCCATGGAACATAATTCCCAACTAATCAACACATGCACACACTACTTAACCCCACACAATAGTAAAAAATCCTCAATCGTAATCCAATTATACAAATTAGGAGGTTAGGCATGGTTGGTGGAGGAAAAATTCTTACCTTTATATGGCTACATGATTCCTTTAGGGGAAAAATTTTATGTATCATCCACTAACCATGTCGAAGGCCCCATGACCACAAGAGTAAGATACATAGTACAATGGATACCCCTATGAATTCATGCATGGTGCTTTGAGGAATTATAATTCATGGGTTATAACCATGTCCATGTACAAGGCCCTAGTACCCATACCTATTTCTAAAAAACTTCTAATGGGACACATATCTCAATTTAAGGGAAAACATGCTATCGAAAGGTATTATACACTGAGACATTATTATTGGCCTTGCATTCCTAGAGCTTCCTTTAGGGGATAAGGATTAGGTTTCTCCTTTGACAATGTCGAGGCCCCTCAACTCATATCTAATTCTTAGAACCTCTTAAAGGTGATGTAATTCTCTCTCTCAAGACAATGATATCCTAGGCTAGTGATGTGTGTTTCCTTAAAATATTGTGCATGGCTCTAGATACCTCAAACTTCCTTTAGGTCACAAGGCATGTGATTTATTTTTTAATTATGCAAATATCCTTAAGACCCTCAACTACTATTCCAAATCATCTAATCATATAAACATCCCTACTCAAACACTAAAGATGATCTCAAGAATCGATGTGTGTTTGTTCAAGTTGTTCTTCTTGGCCATGGGTTTTTAAAAATTACTTTCAGGGGTTAAGGCCCAAGTTTTCTCCCTCTAGCATGTCTAGGACACCCAAGACCCATAACTGGTTCTCAAAAAATTATAATGACACTAATATCCCTTCTTAGATGAATAATGTGTTATTGGTAGGTCATGTGTTGTGGTTGTAGGAATTGTTCTTAGCCAAATATGCCTAACATTTCCTTTAGGACCTCAGTCCCACTCTTTTTCTCCCAACCATGTCCAAGGTGTTGACACCTATAATTAGTCTTAAAATTCTCTTTGTGACACAAAACCCCCACATAGAGGCCAAAAATAATGTGGAAATGTCTATTGTAGTTGTTCAACATGCCATTCTTGGCTATAGATACGTAGAATATTCCTTTAGGTCCTAAGGCCCAGTTTCCATTCATTAACCATGTCTAAGGACCCAAGACCCATACGTAATGCTCAAAATCTTCTTAAGAGTGCCCATATTCTGATTAGAAGGACAAATAACCCCTTGAGAGGTCATATTTTGTGGTTGGAGACATCATTGTTATACCTTTAGGCCTCAAAGTTTCCTATATATCCCAATGCATGAGCTTCCTACACCAACCATGGTTAATACCTCAACACCTAAAACTACTACTCAAAAACACCTAATGGTACCCATATCTCCACTTGGTGGCTAGGAATACACTCAAGATATCATGTTTGATGTTTCAACGTGATGTTGTTGGCCCTACCTACCCATATCCCAGCTTCAAGGAAAATGACACTCTCAAGAGATTGAGTGTGATGGTTGAAGGTCTTGTTATTGCAGTAGGATACCTAAAATATTGTTTTAGATACTAAGAAATAGTTTCCTCTCTTATCCATGTCTATGGTCCCATGACCCATCCTACATAAAGGCCATGTGTGGTATTTTAACGGTTTATTCCTAGCCCTTGAGTTTCAAAGGATAAATTTTAGGAATAAGGATAATGTTTCATCACTTTATCTAGGTTTAGTCCTCAATACTTACACATAGTTCTCAAAAAACCATAACGGTTCCAATATGAACTATTGAAGGTGAAGGATCCCCTTGAGAGGCCAATTGTGTTGGTTCAAGACATTGTTATTAGCATTGGAAGCTCAAAATATCCCTTTAGAGCCTAAGGCCTAGGTTTCCTCCATCCACAATGTTCAAGGCCTTATGAACAATACCTTATGCTAAAAAAATTATAATGGTGTCCACATCACCAATCCAAGGTGAAATATCCCCTTGAGAGGTCATACGTTTTATCTCAAGGAATCATTCTTAGGACTATATTCCATTAATATCCATTTAGTGCATTAGGATCATGCATTGTCTACCAACCATGTCTAAGGCCACAAGAGACATACTTTGTTTATGTATACGCTCAATAAGTTTATGTGTGGTTGATCAAGGCATTGTCCTTCAACCTAAATGCATATAAATTTACTTTATAGAATAAGGCCTAGTTTTACTTCCTTAGTCATGTTCAAGGCATATAAACTCAGACTTAGTATCCAAAATGTTTTGATGGCACTTGTATCACCACTTGAAGGAGAGGATAATCTTTAAATGTATTAGGTGGTGGTTTAAGGTATTGTTGATGGCCATGAGTACCTAGTACTCAAAATATCTCAATGGATCCCTTAGCCCCACTCAATTGAAAACAGTACCCTTGAGAGGTGCTATGTTGTAGCTTGAGTTGTTTCTCTAAGCCGTAGATAACTATAAGATTCCTTTATTGCCTAAGTTTTAGGATTTCTCCACCAATCTTGGACTCAACTCCAAGACCCATACACAATGTTGAACAACTTCTTAATCTCATCAGCATCCCACTATTAGGTAAAGGGTAGCTTTCAAAGGTCATTTGTTGTGGGATGAGGTTTTGTTCTTGACCCTATATACATAAGAGTTTCTTTTAGGGTGTAAAACCAATATTTTATATGTATACCATGTTCATAATCCTTAGACCCATATATACTATTCAAATCCTTCTAATGTAATTAATATCCCCGCTAGGAGGTGAAACATTCCCTTGACAAGTCATGTTTGGTGATTCAATCCATTGATATGGGCCTTGGGTGTATAGAATGTGCCTTTAGGGCCTAAGGCCTAAGTTTCCTCCAATGACCATTATGTTAAAGGCATTAAGACCCATGTTTATTGCTTAGTTTCTCCTAATGAAATCGATATCTCAACTCATATGTCAAGGATACCATCTACTGGTCTTGTATACTCATATGGAGTGTCTTTCTTAATCACATAATCCTAGATAGTTCCTTTAGGATCTAAAGTTCAAGTTTCCTCCCTTTTCCAAGTCTAGGGCCCCAAGACCCATACATATTTCTAAAAACCTTCCAAAATCCACCCATATCCCTATTCTAAGGCCAAGGATCCCCTTTAGAACTCATGTCTTGTGGTTGGAGGTGTCTACATCTCTATTAGCCTCGAATCCCTAAATGCATCATTTAGTTCATAAGGCTTGGTTTCCTCCCTTGGCCATGTAAATGACTCCTAATCCCATATCTACTTATTGAAATTTTCTAATAGTATTGATATCCACACACATAGGCTGTGGAAATTGAACCAGGTGATAGATTAATTTTACTCACAACAATTAACAATTGATCATGCAAAATCACTCACAAAGAGACTGAAAATTGGAGCTGAACACTAAACTGTATTAAATCAGTGTACAATAGCCAACCCTGTAATAACATAGGTTGCTGAATAAATAACATACATCAGGGATTCGAATGCATGAGGAGCAATTCGAATCTAGCATAAAGCAGGCTTACTAAAAATAAGCAAATCCCCCATAGGTGTAAAAGTTGATCCCAAATCTGTCATGGAGCTCACGAATTGGAAAATGTTCTTAGGAAAGATAAAGAGTGGTGGAATGGCAGCTCATACATGCTTTTTCATGGAGAAAAGAGATGAGGATGTGTAGGACAAAAAACTAGTCAACCTCACCTAGTCTAGCTTTTCCTTTTGCCTTAAAACACTGAAAAAGCAGGGAATAAAGCAGAAAAAGCAGAAGGGCGCCTAGGAGGCCAGGAATAAAGAAAATTTGATTCCTTGGGATTTCCCATGTGCTACATGAGTCAAATAAGGCAATTTTGACCACTATGAATAGGTAATAGACAACTAGCACAAGGTGGGACACATGAACTAGGCTAATAAGACATAAATAATTAAATTAATGTCTAAATGGGTAAACTATGGGTTGATTATTCTAACACCCCCCCTTAAGCCTGACTTATGAGTAATATATCAGAAAATTATAGGGCCTAGCAACAAGGCTTAGTCACCCTTTACATACTGCATGTCCATTTAAACAAGGAAGAGGCAAAACCAACTTGGGAAAATCCTCCCTTAAACATGGACTGTAAAACAAAATTGTAGAATCTTGCCTTCACTCATGCTTTCATAGCATGATCAGAAATCCCCAGTAGTGATTTGAGACTATTGAAGGCCTTCTCAGAAAATGCTTTGGTGAAGATATCATCTACTTGTTCTGAAGATGAACATAAGAGTAGGTGAATGGTGCCATCATGCACAAGTTCTCTGATGTAGTGCATATGGATCTCAATGTGTCTGGTTCTCTGCTTCTGAACTGGATCTTTGCAGATTCGAATGGTACTCTGGTTATCACAGTAGATGGTAGTTGAGTACTCTGGTTCGAAGCCACACTCTCCAAGTAAACCCTGCAACCATAAACATTGAGTTGCTACATTAACAAATCCTCTGTACTCTGCTTATGTAGATGAGAGTGCAATGGCACTCTGTTTCTTGATTGACCAGCTGATTGGCCCTTCTACAAGCATGAACACATATCCTGAAGTGGACTTTCTGTCTGTGCTATCACCTGCCCAATCACTGTTGGTAAATCCAATCAAATCAAGATCAGATTTTGCTTTATAGAAGATCCCATGTGTCCTTGTTCCCTGAACAAAGTTAAGGATCCTTTTGGCTGCTTTCCAATGGATCTCATGAGGCTGATCCATGTATCTAGAAGCCACACTTACTGCATAACAAATATCAGGTCTAGTATTTGTCAGATACAACAAACATCCAATCAATTGCCTATACAGTGTATTGTTTACCATAGGTGAAGAATCAACTTCTTCCAGCTTCACTCCTGAAAGGAAAGGAGTTTTGCTTGCTTTGCAATCCTTCATTCTGAATTTGTTCAGCAAGTTCAAGGAATATTTGGACTGGTGCACCTTGATTCCAGCTTTGGTTTGAGCAATCGCAAGCCCAAAAAATTGACTTAAGAGCCCCAAATCTGTCATGGAGAAGGCTTGGTTCATTGCTCCTTTTAAGGAAGCAATCTCAGCCTGTGAGCTTCTTGTAATGAGGAGGTCATCAACATATAACACAATGATCATTAATGAACCATTAACTAACTTCAAATAGACATTTGGATCTGATTTGCACCTAACAAAATTCAGTGATAGCAAGAAGCTATCGATCTTGGCATACCAAGCCCTGGGGGCTTGCTTTAGCCCATACAATGACTTTCTCAACCTGCACACAAGAGAAGGGTTAGTAGCAAAACCTTGAGGCTGCTGCATATATATCTCTTCAGTGAGATCTCCATTCAGGAAGGCACATCTTACATCCATGTGATGTACCTCCCATTGCCTTGAGGCTGCAATGGCTAAGGCTAGCCTGATGGAATCCATCTTTGCCATTGGGGAAAAAGTCTCATTGTAATCTATGCCATGAACCTGTGAGTAGACCTTGGCTACCAATCTGGCCTTGTACTTTAGTGGTGAACCATCAGCAGCAAATTTGGTCTTATAGAACCACTTACACTGTACTAGTTTTCTCCCTGGGGGAAGATCCACTAGCTCCCATGTGTTGCTCTTCTGGAGTGAGCTGAACTCCTCCTTCATGGCTGTTTGACATCTTGGATCTCCTACTGCTTCTTTGTATGTTTGAGGATCAGACTCCACCATCAAATAGCATTTTTTAGCAAACATAGGATCCTTCATGCACAGACCACTCTCAAATTGGGATATAGTCCTCCTTGGGTCATTGGGATCCCCAGCTAGCTCACCTACTACATGTAGTGTCTTGGCTGCCCATTTTGGCCTTGTGGGGCTGTTAGGGTCTGCAATAAACTCATCTCCATCAGACAAATCAGAATCAGCATGTTCAACAAACTCTTTACTTACTTCTTGAGGTTCAGGTGGTGAAGAGTCTTCACCAACTTCCACTACTGCAAGGGGTTCTTCTTCAAACTGAACACACCTTTCAATGAAGGCTTTGTTTGTGCTCAAATTTATCAGTTTGTACCCTTTTGAATCTTCAGAGTATCCAACAAAAAGACACTCTTGTCTTTGGGGCTACAAAGCCTTCCTCTTCTCTGTCGGGATTCTAGTCCAAGCCTTTGAGCCAAAAATCCTGAAATGAGTCACATCTGGCTTGTGCCCACTCCATGCTTCGAAGGGAGTCATGCCATCAAGCTGTTTGTGAGGCACCCTATTCTCGATATAGGCTGCACAGTTGATAGCTTCGGCCTAGTACTTTGGTGGCAAAGTTTTGGCCTCCATCATGCATGTTGCCATCTCCTTTAGTGATTTGTTCTTCCTCTCAGCAACACCATTTTGCTGTGGTGTGTAAGGGATAGAATGTTACATCTGAATACCTGCATCTGCACAATAATTAATAAACTCAGACTTGACATACTCACCACCATTGTCAGATATGAGGGCCTTGAGTTTCCTTCCAGACCGGTTTTCAACCAAAGCCTTAAAGACTTTGAATAGGCCAAAAAATTCAGACTTGTGTTTCAGGAAGTGAACCCAGCAATACCTGGAAAAGTCATCAATAAAAGTCAATGCATATTTGGCCTAACTCATGGACATATGAGGGAATGGGCCAGCAACATCACTGTGGATCAGCTCGAGGGGTGCATAGGTTCTCTCATGACTAGCTCTCTCAAATTTGTGCTCTGGGTGTTTTCCTAGGATACAATTTTGGCAGACTCCTTTGGAAAATTTTATCTTGGGAAACCCTATGACCATCTCTTTTTCACTAAGATTAGAAAGATACTTGTAATTTAGGTGGCCAAATATTTCATGCCAAAGCTTGCTCGCTTCATTAGCATGAATGAGAAGAGCAGAGGGGTTTGAGTAAGGTAGGAAGTGTGAGAACATGTATACCTTTTGAGCATGATTCGTAACTCCTTTTGCAATGACTCTACCAGTTGAGATCTCTGTGATCTCAACTTCATCAGGGGAGAATATGACCTTCTTAGGAGACCCAGTGTGGGTCATCTGGTACACTGACAGGAGGTTGGAGGTGAGACCAAGCACATACAGCACATTGTTGAACTGACCATGATCAAGATCTATCCTTCCTTTGCCTTTACTTTCAGTGAGAGAGTCATCTCCAAGTACAATAGATGGTCCTTTTGACATGTCCAGTGAGGAGAAGGCCTCCTTAGTCGAAACCATGTGTCTTGAAGCTCCATAATCAATGATAAAACTAGGTGAGCTTGATGTGCCAACAACTAGAGCATGAACTCTCTCTCTGTCATCTGAATTTGATCCTCCTTCTCTCTTCTTTGAGCTTTCTAGAAGGGAGATGACATTCTTCTCCAGGAGTTGGGTCAGCATGTCTATCTTCTTTTTCATACAAGAGCTTTCAGAGTGATTGCCCTTATTGCAGTATGTGCACTTGTTCATTTCACCTTTGTTTTTCTTCTTCTGGTAGTTCTTCTTGGGACCTTGTAGATCCTTCGGAGACTGTTTCTTGTCTCTCTTTTGCTCAGGTGGCTTTTTAGCTTTCTTTTTGCCTTTTGAATCCACCTTCGAATCTCCAGCAATCAAAGCTTGATCTTTGGATGGTTTGATGGTGCCCATCATCACCAGCTTATCCTATTCTTGTGTGAGAGATTCCATGAAATCTGCAAGGCTAGGCATCTTCCAGGTTTGAGCTGTCAGTTTTGTGGCATAGAAGGTCGAAACAAACATTGAATAGTTAGGGCCTAGCTTCGAGAGGATGGCCAGTACGAGCTGATCATCTTTCTTTTCGATCCTACACTATTTCAGCTGCAAAACTAGTGCTTTGAACTTGGAGAAATATAGCTGCAGGGATTCAAAGCTATTTTGACTTAGAGAAATGAGCTCATTTTCGATTTGATGTCCCCTCATCTCATCTGTCTTTCCAAAAAGATCAGCAAGCTTCTCCCATACTTCATTCGGTGATGTCAATCCATCAAGATGGAAAAGAAGGTCTCTGGAAATACTCAGACACAGGAGGCCATAAGCCTCATCCCTCCTGTTGTGCCATTTTATCTTCTCTGCAGCTGCATTGGGCTCTGCTTTTGTTGCCATAGTCACCTTGTAGAGGCCTTTCGCTCTCAACAGTATCTCCATCTCTGCTTTCCATTCAAAGAAATTGAAGGGAGTCAAGACAGTTTTCTGTGATTGATCCATAGCTTAGAAAATCTGTCCCGGCTGTCAGTAGAAGGCTCCCAGTCACTGATGTCGAACCTGCAAAACAATTTTTGAAAGAGAGAAACAATCTACAATGGCTCTAATACCATGTGGAAATTGAACCAGGTGATAGATTAATTTTACTCACAACAATTAACAATTGATCATGCAAAATCACTCACAAAGAGACTGAAACTTGGAGCTGAACACTAAACTGTATTAAATCAGTGTGCAATAGCCAACCCTATAATAAAATAGGTTGCTGAATAAATAACATACATCAGGGATTCGAATGCATGAGGAGCAATTCGAATCTAGCATAAAACAGGCTTACTAAAAATAAGCAAATCCCCCATAGGTGTAAAAAGATGATCCCAAATCTGTCATGGAGCTCACGAATTGGAAAATATGCTTAGGCAAGCTAAAGAGTGGTGGAATGGCAGCTCATACATGCTTTTGCATGGAGAAAAGAGAGGAGGATGTGTAGGACAAAAAACTAGTCAACCTCACCTAGTCTAGCTTTTCCTTTTGCCTTAAAACACTGAAAAAGCAGGGAATAAAGCAGAAAAAGCAGAAGGGTGCCTAGGAGGCCAGGAATAAAGGAGATTTGATTCCTTGGGATTTCCCATGCCCTACATGAGTCAAATAAGGCAAGTTTGACCACTATGGATAGGTAATAGACAACTTGCACAAGGTGGGACACATGAACTAGGCTAATAAGACAGAAATAATTAAATTAATGTCTAAATGGGTAAACTATGGGTTGATTATTCTAACATAGGCTAAGAATACTCTCACAAATCCATGAATAGTGGGTTGAGGTGCTTTTATTGGGCATTTATGTTTAGAAGATTCCTATAAGACTTAAGGTAGAAATTTTCACCCTTGACCATGCCTAGGGCCCTAAGACCCTACATAATGCTCAAATCTTCTTAATGGAACTAATACTCATTAAAATATTTGATAGTTAATTATCACTATTAATAAAAAAAATTATCGTTCAAAAATTAAATTTCAATTCAAAATACTTTTATAATAATCTTAATAAATTAAAATTGATTATCATTTATCATCTTTCAATAATAATTTTGTAAAATGCATTTTTTTTGAAGTAACAATAATACAAAAAGTAAACAATTGAATCATATATATATATATCCTGGTGGGCTAGCTCAAGTGGTCGAGTGTTGTAAGTTGTGAGCATAATGTCTCCGGGGCAAATCCTAATTACTTGTTAATTTGTTTTATGGTTGGCCGAGATTGTCATAATTAAAATTTATTTGTAAGTGAATGTAGCATGCCATTTCCATTAAGATTAACACATACTATCACCACTATAATGTAAGTGGTGCTAAAATCCCCCTATTAACTTCACATAATATAAGTGGGGCTAACTTGTGGTGCTAAAGATGAATGATTAAAACCTAATAATGATACTAATGTCCATTAATAAATTTAATAAGCATAACATACAAATTTCAATTGAATAATCAAAGTCGAGTTTAAATATTTTTTATTGCTAATTTATAATATTAATAATTAAAAAATGGTTATTTTTATTATCTGTCAATCTTTAGCGCACTAATGAGTATTTATTTTTTAAATAATATTAAAAATGAATAATTAAATTGAATTGAATGATGTGAATTTATTTGTTTAAATAATGTAAAAATAAGAAATTGAATTTTTTCGCATTGTGATACAAAAACTCATAAATTAGTATTGATAATTTATTTGAATGAAAAAATGACAAATAATTAAATTAAAATATTTAAAAATAATTATGTGTGAAATGGTTGTGTTTATGGTGAAAATCCTTATAAAAAATCATACATGAACATGCCCATGTGACAAATAATTATTATCACCACTTTAAGATACTTGTCAACATGGCATTTCTCTTAATATACATGAGTAAAAACATAATTTCAATAAAGATTAGCACCATTTTAACACCACAAAATGTAAGTGGTGCTAATACCACTACCTTAACACCACAAAATTCAAATGGTGCTAATAGCACCACTTTAACACCATAAACTATAAGTGGTGTTAATAGCACCACTTTAAAACCATTAACTATATGTGGTGCTAAAAGATGGATTTTCTTGTTGTGTATTTATTGACACTGGCCATGTTACACGATTACATCCCATAACACATCCCATAACATGTATAGTTATGTTATGCTACTAAAAAGTATATTCAGATACATAAATATAAGAGTTGTTTAAACTGAAAAAGTATATTCATGACCTAAATATAGGAGTTGTTTAAACTGAAAAGGTAAATTCATGTACATAAATATAGGAGTTGTTTAAATTCCAGAGGATATGCAATTTTTTTATGGTTGAAAATACAATTTTTATGATTAGAATTGTAGTTTTGATTATAAAAATAGATTTAACCTTAAATTACTTAGAAAAAAATTATCATTTAAATACTCAAACTAACAATAAAAATTTTGACTTAGAAGTTATAAGTACCGAAATCAAATCAATTCAGTTCATTTATCATTTAATTACTCAAACTGACGGTGAATTTTGACTTTGCAAGTTGTAAGTACCAAATCAATTCTGTTCAATGTCCAGAACCATTTAAGAACAACATTAGGTTATATGCTTCCCCAGGTAGAACTAAGAACAGTGCCAGTCTGCCACATGAAGATATTTACTGAGGTAGGTGTCGTTGCAGATATTTATTGACTCTACCCTTGTTACAGAATTAAATGTGGATGTCGCTGAGTTCCGGCGTTCCATGCACGTTCATGTCTGTTCGCCACTTCGCCCTATAAGGCTCCGCACATGGAGCGAAAAAACCCTACCCTGTTCTCTAAGCCGGATGACGTCATAAGGGTTAGAATCATTTGTTTGTGGACATGAGATGAACCTGGATTGAAGCTGTTGTAAAAAAAATTGAAATTTTAACAATGATATGTAAACTTAAACTTACTTAATAAAAGATTAAATTAAATCAAATTACACATAGTTGTCAGAAAACCTCTGGTGGGCTGAGGCTGCTTTGTTTTGAGGCAGAGTCCTCATCATGGCCCTTAGGCTGGGCGCATTTTAACATCATGTGTGGAGGGTAACTAATATCCCATAACATGTGTATAGCATGTGTGTGTGGAGGGTATATTTATGTAAGGAGTTGTTTAAACTGAAAAGGTACATAAATATAGGAGTTGTTTAAATTGAAAAGTATATTAATGTATTATGTTTAAATTCCAGAGGATTTGTATTTTTTAGATAACTGAAATTTGGTAATATAATTTGTTGTTGAAAATGTAAATTTTATAGTTGAAATTGTATTTTTTGATTATAAAAATTGATTTAACCTTAAATTACTCTAGAAAATCTTTATCATTAGATTACAACTGTTATTGAAAATTTTAACAAATTTTGTCAGATTAAAAAATATATAGGATAACTAAAAATTTGAACATTTTTTGTGAGATTAAAAATATACCGGATTTCAAAGTGCTAATAGGCCTAGGCCTCCCAAGCCATAAGGAGGACATGCTATTTATGGGCAGCTTCTTTCATTTTTTGCAGTGCATCGGCACAATCTGAGCAAAGCTGCTGCGGATCTGGAACCACGTCCTCGGAGACCAAGGCTACGAGCTTCCCCTTCCCACCGTAGCTTATGAAATGCATCGCTATCGACTGCAGCCTCTTCCACATTCATTCATTCATTCATTAGCTCACAACATGTCTTCACAAACTATAACATGTCTTCACAAACTATAGAGTAAATCAAACAAGGCCAGATAAAACTCACAGCATGGTTTACGTATGCGGTGGGAATAATGTGAGTCACATGATTGTCACAGAATTCAATTTCCTCTGACGGCCCAATCACGTTCGAGAAACCTTGGTTCCGATGGATGTGGAGATGAGAAATGTGAAGGCAGACTCGAAAGAAAACTTTTTAATCCTCGACGTACTTGTTGCTCTACAGTATTCCAAGGGATCTTCGTAGTGAACCATCGGTAACGGGAACAACCAAAACCCTAGTTTGTTACCCCACAAAACTTGAGTTGGGTTTTTCATATTGCTATCAAGATTCTGTCACCAAGAGCCAAACAAATAATTAATGTATATATCTCTTACCCTGTGGATCTCAAATATAAAATAGGGTTACCTTGAGCACAGGAGACGGCCGCGTATTAACTGCAAGGAATGCGCGAGCACGCAAGTTTGATGGCAGACAATGTTCACGATCTGCACTTTCCTCAACATTTCCGCCTGTTTTCGCTGCAACTTCGGGATTCCGTAAAATAATCGAAACAAATAACAAATCTGAGTTGTAGCTCGTGTATGAAAATGGCAGAGATATCCTAAGATCATAGATGGGTACGATTATGAAGATCATAGAAATTAAATACAGGCTGCAACGTACTTGTAGCATTGTGCCTACTGAGATAAATGTTAAATGTTAACATTATAACATCATAACATCATTCACAGTCTACAACGATAAATGTTAACCCATTAGTGTCTGTATCCGCTTAAAAAAACTTGCACTTGCGTGCAAGTATGAGGAAATTTGTACGATTCACCTACTCCATTGACAGCCTTCTTGACCCAGAATATATCCACAATATCTAGAGTAACGTGAGCCAGGCGCTTTGAGTTACAAATTGGCGTCTTGGTAGCGGCTTCTCTCAAAGGATTCAGATCCTTTTTCCATAAAATAGTGGCAGCATAATCGAGGACAGTTAAAAATGTGAACCAAAATGCTGCAAGCCAACTGTGAACAGACCTAAGAGTGCTTGATATTTCTTTGTGTCTGGACTTGTTATGTTCTGGAATAGTTGGTAGGCATTTGGGATCAGAGGCATTGCGTGTGGAGTTAACAAGAAGAGACAACAGAGACACGCAATCTCCTAGACAGCGATGGATTCTGAAGACAATGCTAGCTGCTGCCTCACATGGACTTCCCACAGAGGTCTCGATGCATTCAATGGAGGAGCAGTTGCAAGAGAAGTTGTGTATTCATTCACAAGGTCTGGATTCCTTGTAAAGGAAGGATCAAGGAAGGGGACAATCACATGGTCGTTTATCTCTACCTCTCGTAGAGACCACTTCAAACGATTGTGCCCGTCCCTTATCTGCAACCAAAAAACATATCAGAACATTACTTTCATATGAAACTAACTGTAATATATGAAAAAAAACAATACAAGAACATAGGAATGTAAAACTCTTCACTAGATCTGCATTTCAGAACATTCCTTTGAGATGAAACTAACTGTAACATATGATAAAACAACACATGACCATGGAATATACAACTCTTCACTAATCTGCATTTTAACAAAAAAAAATGGGAAGGGATACTGACTAAAATGCTTGAAAATCTCTGGTGTTGCGCTAGAGTATTAAGAAGTGATATTTTAAAGGACGCAACGTCAATATATTTCTGAAATCCCACAATGATAAAGATATAACTATGAAATAATCTCCGTGTGGTCAGGCAGCCGACTGGACTGAGTGGTTCTTCATATGATCGTTTTTCATCTGGTAGCTTAGGCTTAACCTGGGGTGTGGACAAGTAGTTTAAACTGCCTTCCCCGCCTGCTGTAGCCTGTTTTCTTGACAACAATCTCTCTGAGCTGAGGATGCTGCATCATGTTGGCATTATCGGAAACATTGCTCATCTGTTCAGTATTTCTCATCGTGTAGTGGAGGTTGATCAATTGGATTAGGGTTGAACGAACTGCCTAACGATGGAATCGCTCTCGATCCAATTCTTACAAAGCTTCCTGATTATATAGGAGGAGCTTGGAGGCACAATGTTTAAGATGTTTCTTAGAGAACTGATACAATCTGCAACTATCTTTTAGCCTCAAAATCCGGGGATTTGTACTTTGGTAGGGCTAGTGAAAATCACAATTAACTGCCCAACTCATTTAATTGAGACATAAACATCCTTTTAAAGGATCTAACTGCCCAACTGGCTCTTGTGATAGAGACATAAAGACACTTTTAAAGGATCTATAGAGACATAAAGTAGTTCTTTCGAGGCACAATGTTTAAGATGTTCTTAAGAGTTCCATCCAGCTGAAACTATCTTCTTAGGCTCTTCGTGAGAAGAAGCAAATATTTCATTACAAACTAATAAAAAAACACAACTAACTACCTACTATAAACTAATAAAAAACCACAACCCACTACCCATCATTAAGCCACCAACTCATTCATTCAAGAGAGACATAAATTAGTCCTAATATAAAATCACAACTAACTACCTATTACCACCTAAGTTGTACTTAGTGGTTTTTTATCAAGTGAGCCTAGTGAACCGGACAAAGATTTTTTGTTCGGACTTCAGAAGACCTTCGGAAGTGCTTGTTGTACTATATCACATGTTCATACCCCCTTCGGCGAGTTGTAATAAATGTTCTAGCATGATAGTGTCTGTTAAAGACTCGGTCTCCTAGACTTTATTTGTTAATCCGATCAGCCCATGATGTTTTTTCCCTTGGTTATTATTGGTTGTTGAATAAACGACTGATAATTTCTGAGTTTTTCACTCCATACCTCCAAAGTTGGGGTGGCCGGCTTGGCATTTAGGCCTATTGAGGTTATTAGAGTCTATTTGTCAATGTATAAACATGCTAGGTCATATGAACATGTCTAAGTCCCCCTAGGTTTTTTTAACTTTTTTATTTTTTTTAATTTTTTCAGTGTTTTTTATTAAAATTTAATTTTTCCAAAACTTAGGCTATTTTTTAATAGTTTAATTGGAAAATTTTATTTTGTAATAAAAGTGGGCCGAATAATCAGTTTCAGTCATGTAGGTGCTCATTTTCAAGCTAAGAGCACCATGTAAACCCATGGACACACTATTTCCTAGTTTTGAGTGATTTTTCATCACTCAAGTCAGAAAGCCTCAAAAATCAATTATTGATTATTTTAATTAATAAATTGATGAACAATGGAGCAAATCCAGAATCGTAGATCTGTGGATTCTCAGCCGATTTGATTGAAATCAGTCAGATCTGAACCAGATTAACTGGATCTGACAAATCCTTGAATGAAGGAGGTGATCAAATCAGATCTAGAGTTGATCTTCAGCATCCTTTATGGGGAATTTTTCCCTCCTTCTCTCCTCCACGCGTTTTGGCTCATCTGGATGAGTTTTGGTGGATGCTTCAGTCACCAGGTTGAGGTGTCAGTCAAATCAGCCCCCCGATTGACAGTTGCACTCAGTGAGACTCAGATCTGGCTCAGCTAGACACAGATCAGGCATTGATGGACTCTCCTTCAGCTACAGTGGTCTATCTCCTTAGGATTTGCGCCCCCTGAGCTGGATCTCCTGGTTTTTGTATATATCCAAGCATAAGCCTCCTCTTCCAAGCTAGTTAGAGTTGGATTGAAGGGCTTGCTATTGTAATACTGTTGTACTCTTTTGATTGTTGAAATAAAGACGCTTTGGAGGCCAAATGGTGTAATGCTCTCATATGTGTGGATTAAGCATTGTCTTACGGTTATTGATGTTGACGGCTCTTCTCTCAATTTCTGCATCTGAACCTTGTCTGGCTTGAACGATTCAGCTGAATCAATAGGAGTATAGTTGGGCAAGTAAGGTTACTTGTTTTTCTTATATCTCATAGAATATATGTTAGAAGATCTAGATTATACATGTTTAATAAGTTTATTTGCATGTAATTCTTATCTCTTCTTCATATATATATCCAGATCTCATGAGGTTTCGTGCAAGATTGTGTGTTTAGCTTTCAGGTAGCAAGGATTGGACGAGCTGTAGATCTAGTTTGACTCCACTGTACATCCAAAAGATTTGTGAAGACATTACCCCTCTGTATTCCACTAACAAGTTTCCATTGCAAATCTGCTTCAGCAATAAGCACTTCTCTTCTCTTATTCCTCCTTCAAAATCAATCTTTTTACCTGGTTACTTTGTTCACAGCTTTGATATTGTTTAGATCTATTATCTTAAAGTAAATTTAACATAGATTTATCTCCTCAAATCCCATAATCTAGATCTTGTTCTTGAAAGGTTTCATAAGCATTCTAGATCTAGCTTCAGGGAAATCGTCATTTTTGCATGGAATTTTAAAGAGAATTTGTAGCTTGCATGCATTAGATTTATGTTTTCTGTTATAAAAGATAAATCTAGCAATCAGTGCACATCATATTGGCTGCCTAAAAGGCAAGCCAAGATCCCAAGGAAAGCTTGCTTTCCTTGGTTCCCTTTTTACCCTTTTTTAAACTAGTTTTAACTTAGCTTTTTTTGGTTAAAAGTAAGCTGACCCAAAGGTACTTTCAGAGTGATTTTGGGAATATTTCAGTCTAATAAGCTTGCTGGTTTTTATCAAGTATAACAGAAAAGAGGAGGAGCTGCTATTCGAAAGTGACTTTTGGGTCTTCTGAATCCCCCCAGGGGTCTCCCTTTTTTATTGAAATCTTTAATTTTTGCACTTTGTAAGTTCTTGGTTTCATTCTGTATAAGAATCAAGAGGCGTCATATCAATTTGTTGATATTGTAACGGCTGGTAATAAAAATAATTCTGAATAGGCTCTTTCGAGCCCATTCCCCATCCCCCCTGGGGGGATTTGCGTCCGTGTCATTTTTGTTTTTCGTTCCATCTTTTTTCAATCTAGCGTAGTACTAATCTGCAGGGTAGTATACTTTGATTTAAAATCAATTCCATATTCCATTTCTATTGGTTTCAAAGTAACTTTAATACTTACCCCATGAGCCTCCTTTTGAGCCAAAAGGTGAAGAAAGGTTCGTGATAGTCTAATTAGAAAATTGTGGTTTGCTTATCTTTTTATGTTTCATTTTCTATCATCATTTGTTTCAGTAACCATAATAAAATCATCCCCTCCTTGATTCCCCGATTGAAGTCCACTTGGACCGAAAGAGGTTCATGGAGGGTTTTCTTTTCAACAAGAACATCCATCTCAAAATTTACTAAAATTAACAAGACTCTGGTGTGTATGCTCTGCACTTGGCTACGGTTCGTTCGATCAGTCAAGCTATATCAAAAGCACTTGAGTGACTAGTATAATTAGGATTCACTCTCCCAAATTGACAAACCATCAAGTGAAAATCCAACACCTAGATCAAACCATTACGGTGGCAAAATACCCAAAGGAAGCGGGAACTTCTAAAAAGTGACATCGGGGCACCGATCTCTATCACACCCTAACAGGTGCGTTATGAACAATAGCCCCAGAGACTCCATTCAGCCCACATATTCCTTGCGGGTAGCCGTGAAGGTTTAGTTTTGGACATACTCCAAGTACTCTCAGGTATATCTGGAGTCCACCCCTTTGCCTAATTTTAATCAACTCATATTTCACATTTAACTTAAAATGTACCAAGAGACAATTGCAAAACATTCACTCCAAGCACATGCAAGTACATTGATTTTCTTTTGACTCCATTTTAAGGCACTAGTTATTTTCTTGCTATATATATATATATA
>LPNX010444822.1:0-14980 GCA_001517045.1 Pseudotsuga menziesii
TTATGAAAAAAAATTATAATAGGAACAAAAGAATGTATTTCTCTATCAAAATAGAAAAATGAGTGGGTATAATGGTTAAGAGTATGTGTTTCCTCTTAGGATGCCACATGTTCAAATGGAGAGGAGGATAGTGTATGTATAACTCTCTAAACTTTAGCAGCAAACAAGGGGGTCTCATACACCAATTTGGTGTCTAGCTTGGGGCCGACCTTTAAAATAAATAATAATAATAATAATAGTTATTATTATTATTATTATTATAAAAATAGGTAAAACATTCTTAAGAATCTTGTAAATTAAGTTTTATACATAATGACTTAATATTTTTTGAGAAAATAAATATAACCTTTTTTTTATCTTTTAAATCCCTTAAAAAAATATTGATGGCAATGTGGACCTATGTATCTATGACCAATCTCATCTACATTGCCCATTACTAATGGAATTTGAGGAAGTTTTGATGGTTATGGGGCATTTTTTCCATGTGCTAACTACTAACCTAAAAACACCCTCACTAGGCTCTACGTGGCCTACACCACCCAAGGACACCCATGCACTACCCTCATTGCACTCCATTGGACCCCACACACCCTCAAAAAGGCATAACAATGAGCAAAAGGGCTTAAAAACCCCCAAAAAGAGCCTATATAGTTCTGTTAAGGGCTAAAGCCTCCAGAAAGGGCCTAAAACCCTTCAAAAGAGCTAAAACCCCCAAAAGGAGCTAAAGATAGGGGAAGGGGCTAAAAGCCCAAAAAGGGGGCTTAAAACCCTAAAATGCCCCAAAAACACTACAAATAGAGGGGTTGGGGTCACTCTCAAAACACTTCTCCCTTGCACAGTGTTATGCTGCCCGTGGATGCCTTGAGACCCTTTGTCTCTCAAGCCACCCACACTCCCTCTTCTCCATCTTTCATTGAGCCATAGATCCTCCATCCAAGAGAGGTGCTTCTCCAAGCCACGGAATGGTGGCCCATTTCGAGCGATTCCATTTATCTTCTTTATGTTTTACTTTGTTTTTTGTCAGTTTTTACTGCATTTGGCCTGCAGTATTCTATCCTTCTGTCCTATAGACTGAAGGTAGCCATTCCTGTTGTGTAGTAAGGAAGAAATCCCTGTTACACTAACTACCAAACAATTTTTCAAAACTTATTTTTGATTTGTAATGATTTTTATAAGTTAGTTTGAGTGAGATTGAATTTTGAAAATAGCTCTTAAACTCAAATTTTAATAGATAATTTTGTTAGATTTGTATTAGTCCAACCAGTAGAGATGAAATGAAAGTCCAACTATCCTGGTGGCTAAGAGATTCATAAATAATATAATAATAATTAACAGGAACAGGAACGCAAGCTAACTGCACGCGGAGCGCAAACTAACTGCACGCGGATTGAGATTGCGGATGGAGATTAACAGACTGGGCGCTTTTTGGATTGGTATCAACGGCCTGCCCGCTTCCCACAGTCCACTCGATATAATATTGTGTTATATTTTATATAAAATTATCTAAATGGACCGTTGAATTCGATTATTTCGAAGCATAACATACTGTATATATTTGAATGGGACCGTATTTTATAAAAAATTATCTAAATGGGCAGCTCGTTGAATTCGATAAATTCATTCAGCATATTTGTGTAAGTGGGCAGCAGGGTCCTAATATATTCAGCATATTTGTGTAACTGAACGGGATAAATTCATAATAAATTCGGCCTACTTAAGGATTATAATAAATTTAGGGTTCCCATAGATCTCTATATTTATAGAGTGAAAGAGCGATAGAGAGTGCCAACATATTGTAGAGTATACAAATCAAGTGGAGGACGTTATTTTAGCGGAAGGATTTCAGGGACAATTATGGCTGGAAGAATTGAAGAAAGTGAAAAAACATGTTGCTGTTGAAGGTGCCCCGTTCATAGATGTTCACCGAAGGCTATTGAAGTAGAAAATAAAGATTTCAAGGAGTTCGTGCAAAAGCTCACAAGTGCAAGCAAGGATGATAATGCCAATGACAAGAGGTCAACAGATCCTTCAGTCGTCATTGCAGAACCACTAACTCATGAGCCTGCAGCAAATCAAGTCTATTCCGCACTACAATCACCTACACCTAAAAAATTTAGCTTGGAGACGCAAGCAACCCAGCGCGCCCATCAACTTTCAGATCCAATCCCTAGATCTGAGATCTCACCAATCTCGTCTCCAGTGATGAGTTTCTCAGATCATTTTTTTCATCATATTTTGAACAATACAAATGCTGATGTTATGAGCTGGGAAGATGATGATCTTATGAGCTTGGAGACGGTAGCGACCAAGCCTGCCCTTCAACTTTCAGATCCAATCCCTACATCTGATATCTCCCCAATCTCGTCTCCAGGGATGCGTTTCTCACATAATTGCTTTAAAAATCATTTGAGCAGGGAAGATGTTATGAGCTTGGAGACGCCAGCGAACCGAGCCCGTCCATCAACTTTCAGAGCCAATCCATCAACTTTCAGAGACTGGGATGAGTTATACAGATCTTCTGAACAATACAAATGATGATCTTCTCGATCACAACTTTATCTGGGAAGAGGCGGAGGCGTCAAGAACTCACAAACCCAACCCCCACCCGTGATATCTTTCCTGGTATGGGTTTTGCAGGTAATCTGTTTGATGGTTCTCTTTGTGTTTTACATTTGTTTTTCCAGGGATGGGTTTTACATAATACGTTATTATAATGATTTATGAATTTGTGAGAAATAGTGTTAGATCTGTCCATTGGGTTTTATATTTGTTTTTCCAGGGATGGGTTTTCATAATACGTTAATATAATGATTTATGAATTTGTTAGAAATAATGTTAGATCGGTTAATTCCTCACAATTTGAGTGAAATCCTTTTATATCTAATGGGTATCTAGCCTATGAAGCTATAAAAGGGTACCATGGCCAAATATGTGGATACTATGTTCAAAGGATGAAGAAACTATAGATCACTTGCTGGTGAAGTGTAGTTTTTTTAAACTTGTTGGAAGGAAGTATTGCAGTCTCTTAATATTTATGAGAATTGGGACTTTCAAACCTTTGATTATGGCCTAAAAAGCAGGTATTATTATTGTTATTAGCTATAAATATTTGTCAACATCTCTTTGTTGGGGTGTGTGGCTTTACAAAACCATGTTATTTTTTAAGATGCCCTAAAAAAATTACTTAGAGTCAGGCTCAAATATTACCACCAGCTCAAATATTACTACCATGTTCAAGGAATTATACAAAGAAGCCAGTGTTAGAATTTCTAGAACTATTTCAACACAAATATTTCCAGATAACATTTTTATAGGATATTTTGATTGGTATCACAAGATGATATTTGTGGAGTTAGTATAACAATGAGAATCATAGAACATATCTTTACATTGTGGATAGGATGTGGATAGTGATGGAATTGTGGGGCTTATTATATTTTGTACTTCATAGATGAATTTATGAAATTCATATTTAACCATAGTTTAAATTACTCATTGATTGAGTAAAAGATAAAATAATTCTACCATTGGCTTTATAAGAAAATTGGTTTGAAAGGATAAGAAAGATCAAATATTCATTTGATAATCTTGCGTTTACTCAAGCTGACTATCTTTAAAGCTATCACTTGAGAAGGAGAAAGGATTCACAAAGGAGTCATATTATAGGAGGAAATGCTAAGAAGAATAGCTGTGTTTTTTGTCTTCTTTAAGTTCTGTTTACAAACAACATTGTGGAAGACTTTAATATTCTCATATTTTATATTTCTTTCATTTTTGGAAGAGACATATTAACTCTTTCGTGATAAAGGCATTCTGTTTAAGTTTCAATGTGATTATATTTAGAAGAGGAAGTACTTCTCTTGTTTTTTTTTGATAAGTCTATCAAATTTGAACATGAGCACTCAAGACTTTATATAATTTTTGAGTCATTTTTTCAATAACAAGATACATGTTTTGTTTTTTAAGTGAATAAAAAACAATTGAAGAGAACAAGTTCTTCTATAGGTAATGATTTTTAGATCTGCCAAATTGTTTGTTCATGTATACTCAAGAATTTATGTTCATCTATGTTGAAAAAAAACTGGTCCCTCATGGAGAAATATTTTTTTTCATCTTGTTTCTTGGCCTCCATATTGAGTACATCTTATTACAATTCTTTCCACCTCATTTACAATTATGTTTAATTCATAGGATGCTATATCAATCTTTATCAAATTTAGTTTCTTGAAAAAAAATATGTCTAAATCCCATTTTCTATACTCAACTTCTTCATTTTTGTCAACATTCTCAAAATAATTCTTCCACATCATCAATGGATAATAGTATCCCTTGAGTGATGTCCACCACTGCTTAATAGCTCTATGACCTCTCAAGCCACTTTAGAAGTGTTTGGAGGATAGTTGTTATTTTTTGTGTTTACAAACAAAATGATCTAGAAGACTTTAATGTTCTCATATTCTCTATTTCCTTCTTTTTATGAAGAGACAAAAAACTCTCATGTGATGTCTCATATGTTGTTAGGTTAGATCATTGCTTATAGAATGATATATTTTTGTTTTAGTTTCAATGTGCTTACATTTAAAAGAGGAAGAATTCATTTTTCTTTGGACAAATCTGGAGATTTGAGGAGTTATCCATACTCAGCAAACTGAACTGAAATGGTTTCAAAACTTTATGTATATAATCTTTGACTTGATTTTTGAATATCAAAATAGATTCTTTTTTAGTTGCATAAAAAATAATGGAAGGGAACAAGTTGTCTAGTCAACTCTCAATTGTCAATTTAATAAGTATTGAAAACTTCATGTGTTTTGTTCATCAAAGTAAAATGTTTGTACATTAAATAAAAAATCTTTAGATATGCAAAATTGTTAATCTATAGTAAATAAAGTATCTTCATACATTTAAAAAAAATTGTGGTCCCTGTATGCACAAGCTTATTTTTGTTCTTCTTTCTTGGACACTTTACTATGTACATCTTATGTTAATTCTTGTGACCTCTTGAACATTCATCAATTTCACTATTCTTTTTACTTCATAAGTTGTTATATCAATATTTATCACTTTTAGTTGTTGCAAAAATAATGTCCAAATTCAATTTGTTATCCTCAACTTCTAAATTGTTTTCAAACTACTCAAAAGAATTCTTCCACTTCACCAATGGGTAATAGTACCTCACAGTTCTTTCGAGATCCATATTTCTCTTAAGCTATGTCCACTATTAGTAAGTAACTCTATGATCTCTCAAGAAACTTTTCAAGCATTTGGAGGATAGTTGTTCTTTTTGTGTTTACAAACAAATGATTTAAGACTCATTCACATATTTTTTTATTTCATTTTTTGTTTGTTTGATGAGACAACATAACTCTTTTGTGATGTCTAATATGTTCTTATGTTAGATCAATGTTTTTTGCAGGAATCCTTTTTGTTAAAGTTTCAAGCTGACTAGACTTAGAAGAGGAAGTAGGCATCTTATTTTTGTTTTGATAAATCTGTCATATTTGAGTGCTCCAAAACAAGAAATAGAAGTGATATTTTTTTTTGGTTAATAAACATGAATACATTCTATTAAGTATGATACAAAAATGATATCACAATCAAACCTCACAGCTCGAAGATTCACTCATGATCATTTTCAGCTAGATTTAGACTATATTGTCCCCTGATTCTGAGACCTGTTCCTCTCCTTGTTGCCAAGGAAACATGACCAACCCACACACTTACATACATTAAAACAAAGGTATTCATTCAATTCACTGATTTTACAGCACCAACTAGAAGGAAGCACCAACACCCTTAATTCTTCATCATCTAATGCAAATGAAGGTTTGACTCCTTTCCTTGCAGTATTATTCCACCTTATTGATTTCTTTTATGATTTTGTTATCATGACACACAATATTTTTGTTAAGATTTCATTATTCTCATATCCAATGTTTTTTTTCAAATATCTTTGCTTCTATGAGGATGTCACTATTTTGATGTAGCATGTTCTGTCTCGATAGATGGTTTGTGGATGCTTCTATCCTAATGTCACTATTTCGATGTGCCACATTACCTCAGGTTCAATATGTTATCACTATTTTTATGAACATTGCACAATCTTGAATGCCTCACATATGTTGCTACTTTGCATTCAATACATGAGTACTATTTCATTTAATATTTCCACAGATTGGACAAATTTCCAATGTGTACCTCATGTGGCATCTAATTTAATAAGAAATTAACACGCATCTGTGCTAGGGAACACAAAGATGCACTTTAAGAGGGAAGTTTGAGTTTGACCCAACCTGAGGATCCCCACCCAAGAGTAAATGAAGAAAGGAGTCTCAGATTAAATGGAAAAAGGAGCGTGAGGATCCCCGTCCACTAGTAAATGGAGAAAGGAGCTTGAGGATCCCCCACCCAAGAGTAAATGGATGCCCAAGAATAAATGGAGAAAGGAGCCTAAATAAATAATTACTACCCACTTCAATACCAAAGAGACTAAAAATGTTTCCTACAAAGAGGCCTGTGAAAGAAGGTTAGTGGAGTCAAAGTTCCATGATTTAGTGGAGAGACTTGCACAAAAAGAGGAAATATTAGAGAAAGAGGAGGATCAACAAACCACAAAAGTGTTCGACTATGCATCAGATAAGTTGAAATTTATTTGACGAGATCTTTCCAAGAATCATATTGGATCCATTCTAGGAGTTGAGGTTGGATATGTATTCTATTCTCAAAGGCTGCTAAGCATGATAGGCTTGCATAGAACTATACAAGCAGCTATATATTATCTAAGGCCTGAAGAAATAGGCTACATGGTGCCATTGGCTATGGGAACAACAATGCTCATAGCCAATGGCACCATGTAGCAAGTTTCTTCTAGATTTAGATAATATATACCTCCTTGTAGAGGTCTATGCAATCCTATCATGCGCAACAACCTTCGAGATTGGAATACATCTCCAACCTCAACTCTCGAAATGGATCTGATATGATTCTTGGAAAGATCTTGCCAAATAAATTTCAACTTATCTAATGCATAGGTGAACACTTTTATGGTTTGTCGATCCTCCTCTTTCTCCAATATTTCCTATTTATGTATGAGTCTCTGGACTAAATCATGGAACTTTGACACCACTCACCTCCTTTCACGGGCCTCTTTGTAGGAAACATCTTTCATCTCTCTGCTATTGAAGTTGGCCGTATGCATTTCTTCAGGATCCTTTCTCCATTTACTCTTAGGTAGGGGATCCTCATCTCCTTTCTCCATTTACTCTTGGAGGGAGGATCCTCAAGCTCCTTTGTCCATTTACTCTTGGGCAGGGATCCTCAAGATCCTTTCTCCATTTACTCTCAAACTAGTTTCTCCATTTACTCTTGGGTGGGGATCCTTAGGTTAGGTCAAACTCGAACCTGCCTATTGAACTGCATGTTTGCATTCACTAGCATGAACGCCTACTAATTTAATATTGTAATTGATATCTGATTTCAATGTGCTTTGTCTTATCGTGAAACATGATATTTTTCTTCATCTTAATACAAATATGATTATCACAAAGGATATCAATGGCATATATCTCACCATCGAATAGTCTTGCTAACATCTTTCGAAGCCATACTACTTCGCTACATGTGGAATATGCTACAATGTATTCAGCCTATCCCATACTAAGTGAAAGACTCGTATGCTTTGTACTGAACCAAGAGATCATGCATGATCCCATACTAAAACAGCATCGTGATGTGATTTTTCTATCTTTGGCAATTCTTCCCCAATCTGAATCTGTATATCCATTTAACTTGATCTCTCCACTAGATTCATATATGGGCCAATAATCTAAATTTCCCTTTAGATACCTCAGCACATGTTTTTCCCCAATAAAGTGAATGTCTCTTAGAAGAGGAAGTAGGCATCTTATTTTTGTTTTGATAAATATGTCATAATTTGAGGAGTGCTCCAAAATTAGCAAATAGAAGTGATATTTTTTTTTGTTAATAAGCAGGAATATATTCTATTACTTATGATACAAAAATTATATTACTATCAAACCTATCCAGCTGGAACATTCACCCATGATCATTTTCAACTAGATTTAGACTGTATTCTCCCCTGATTCCTAGACCCCTGCCCCTTTTTGTTGACAAGGAAAGAGGGCCAACCCACACACTTACACACATCGAAACAAAGGTATTCATGTGACACCTGGTATTCAATTCACTGGATTCTCAAGCATCAACTAGAAGGAAGCACCAACACCCTTAATTCTTCATCATCAAACACAAATGAAGGTTTAACTCCTTTGCTTGTAGTACCCTTCCACCTTATCAATTTCTATTATGATTTTGTTATCATGACGCGCAACATTTTTGTTAAGATTTCATTATTCTCACATCAAATGTTTTTTTTCAAATATCTTTTCTTTTATGAGGATGTCACTATTTTTATGTAGCATGTTCTGTCTCGATATATGGTTTGTGGATGCTTCGATCGTGAAGTCACTATTTAGATGTGCGACATTACCTCGGGTTCAATATGCTATCACTATTTTTATGAACATTGCACAATCTCAAATGTCTTATATATGTTGCTACTTTTCATTCAATACATCGGTACTATTTCATTTAATATTTCCATAGACTGGCCAAATTTCCAATGTGGACCTCATGTGGCATCTAATTTAATAAGAAACTAGTAGGCATCTGTGCCAGGGAAAACAAACATGCACTTCAATAGGCACTTTTGAGTCTGACCCAACATGAGGATCCCCACCCAAAAGTAAATGAAGAAAGTAGTGTGAGAGTAAATGGAGAAAGGAGCTTGAGGATCCCTACCCAGGAGTAAATGGACAAAGGATCTTGAGGATCCACTACCCCAGATTAAATGGAGAAAGGAGCTAAGGATCCCCCTCCCAAGAGTAAACGGATAAAGGAGCCTGAAGAAATACTTACTTCCAAATTCAATAGCAAAAAAATGAGAGATGTTTCCTACAAAGAGGCCCGTTAAAGGAGGTAAGTGGTGTCAAAGTTCCATTATTTAGTCTAGAGACATGCACATAAACAAGAAATATTGGAGAAATAGGAGGATCGACAAACCATAAAAGAGTTCGACTATGCATCAGATAAGTTGAAATTTATTTGGCGATATCTTTCCAAGAATCATATCGGATCTATTCCGGGAGTTGAGGTTGGAGATGTATTACAGTCTCAAAGGCTGCTAAGCATGATAGGCTTGCATAGACCTATACAATGAGGTATATATTATCTAAATCGTTAAGAAATATGCTACATGGTGCCATTGGCTACAGAAATAACAATGCTCATATCCAATGTCACCATGTAGCAAGTTTCTTGAGGCTTTAGATAATATATACCTCCTTGTAGAGGTATATACAAGCCTATCATGCTCAGCAGCCTTTGAGACTGGAATACGTCTCCAACCTCAACTTCCAGAATGGATCCAATATGATTCTTGGAAAGATCTTTCCAAAGAAATTTCAACTTATCTCATGCATAGTCGAACACTTTTATGGCTTGTCAAACATCCTCTTTCTCCAATCTTTCCTATTTATGTGCGAGTCTCTGGACTAACTCATGGAACTAGTCTAACACTTTTATGGTTTGTCTATCCTATTCTTTCTCCAATATTTCTTGTTTATGTGCGAGTCTTTGGACTAGATCATGGAACTTTGACACCACTCACCTCCTTTTATGGGCCTCTTTGTAGGAAACATCTTTCATCTCTTTGCTATTGAAGTTGGAAGTAAGTATTTCTTCAGGCTCCTGTCTCCATTTAGTCTTGGGAGGGGGATCTTCAGCTCCTTTCTCCATTTACTCCTGGGCGGGGGATCCTCAAGCTCCTTTGTCCATTTACTCCTGGGAAAGGATCCTCAAACTCCTTTCTCCATTTACTCTTGGGCAGGGATCCTCAGGTCGGGTCAAACTCGAACCTACCTCTTTAATTGTATGTTTGCGTTCACTGGCATAGATGCTTGGTAATTTAATATTATAATTGATCTCTGAATTCAATGTGCTTTGTCTTATTGTGAAACATGATATTTTTATTCATCTTAATACAAATCTGATTATCACAAAGGATATTAATAGCATATATCTCTCCATTGAATAGCCCTGCTAACATCTTTCGAAGCCATACTACTTCACTACATGTTGAATATTCTACAATGTATTCATCCTATGCCATACTAAGTGCAATACTAGTATGCTTTCTACTAAACCAAGAGATCATGCATGATCCCATATTAAAACAACATCCTGGTGTGATTTTTCTATCTTTGGCAGTTCTTCCCCAATCTGAATCTGTATATCCATGTAATTTGATCTCTCCGCTAGATGCATATCTAAGCCAATAATCTAAAGTTCCCTTTAGATACCTCATGACATGTTTTTCTTCAATAAAGTGAATGTCTCTAAGATTCACCATATACTAACTTAAGGTTTTTACTGCAAAACATATATCCGATCTTCTATTGGTTAAGTACACCAGTGAACCAATAATATGGCTATATAAGGTGGCATGAACTCCTTCTAAAGTGTCGACATTCAATAGATTCAAACATATTGTTGTAAAATACCACTGATACCTTGAAGCCAATATGTGTGGAAAAGGTATAATTTTTTTATTCGCTGTTATCACAACATGAGTCAACATCGAGACACCATGAATCAATTTAATTAAACATCTCCTTTAATAAGTATAATTTCTACTTCACGTAATTAACTGTCTAACATAATATAATCATCGAAAAATAACAAAAATTCTCTTGTATTAAGGACACTCATAAGATACCACTTCACTATTTACATCATGGTTATCATAAGAAGGAAGTATATAAGAAAAACATAGAGAACACAAAATAATCCACATCAAAGCACACGAGGACAAAACAATGAACGTGGTTCACCCCATCCTTGGGGTTACGTCCACCAAATCTGTTACTTATATTATTTCTTTATTTAAGAGAAGTATTACAAAGCGGTGGCGCATCCATTTCCATCTTTCCTTACTTCAAGTATCTTTGCAAAGAGACATTTAAAATTACCAATTTCCCTCTTTGTAGGGCCTTGCGATGAGCTCGAAAGTCATCCATGGATCCTTGTCTTTAACCAAAACATTCAGAACCCAAATCTATCAGTATCCTGGAATAATGGACTTATAGTCAATCCTAAAGGTTTTAATTCTAACCTTCACTTATTCTCGATATGCAAATGGAGACTACTTAATGGTTTTCATCCCACTAAGGGATATAGATATTCCCAATATACATATCATGTATCCTCTATGGTGCTTGATACAAAACAATACATATAAACTATAGAACAATCTAACTTGTAAAAATCACTGATAGTAATATCACAGTATCTCTTTACCATATAAAAGGGATGGCATTTTTGGTTATGGTATTTGTTACCTTCAACAACTATTCATTTACCAAGTCACCATAACAATGATGTGCATATTGTCAAAAAAATATGTCATATAAGTTATCTTCAGATCTTCAATACCTGAGTAAGCACGCACACACACACACACACATATATATATACATTCTGAAAGCATTAATCAAGCTTCAAGAAAAATCGGTAAAGGGAAGCCACAAGGGGGCAAGCCCCCTTGACCCCCGTCATCCCCTAAGACACTCGTTCTTGTGAAAAGACAATTCTATGTTTTGGGAAAATTAGTTGAACCCAAAATTCATAAAAGATGAATGGTGCATCAGAAATGAGATCCACAAGTTACTAAGTGTTTTTCATTGTATGCACTGACTTCGCCCGATAGAAAAGTTTTCCTAAATCTTCCTAGACTTGCTCCTACAGGTGGTTGAAGTTGGCACCTAGACCAAAATACAGTTGTGTGTAAAAATGCATAGATTTGGTGAAAATTGTCATTTTCACACCCAAAATCAAAATGGAGCATGGAGATAGGTATTGGAAAGCATATCCAGTAGAGAATAATGGAGAACCACTAGAGTTTGAATGAGGAGCAAAAAAGTACTAGTGGATGTTTTGACAAACAAAGTTGCTATCAAATGGACAAATATGGAAAATTGCATGCCCGGAGGTAGCAAGGACTATGAAGGCTAACCAGCTGTTGTGTGGAAGAGGAGTTCCATGCGAGGATGTGGGACTTGAAAAGGGAAGTTTCCTTAAACCCTATCTTGCTGATTATAACTACATTTCCTAAGTTTTATGCATGAAATGCATGAGGATATGCTTTTCATACATAGGATATTGAGGATTATACATGTATAATGAACCACTAATGATAGTTATTGCATTGGTGTTGGCATTAGTAGAAAAACCAATGACAACATGGACCTGGCTAGATATGTTGCTAATGCTGGAAAATGTGACTAGCATCCCTCTGGAGGAACGGATAAGGCAACCAGTCCATAATCAAAAGTTGGTGAGCAAATTCTACAATCCTCTGCGAGATACCGACTAAACTGGTAATTTCGAAGGTGTAAGTAGGATCCATGCAGGTAATGGTTTAATTTTGACAATTTCCAAGGAGTGGTAAAGGTAAGAGACCTCATACCATGTGGATATTTGAATGTTATACTACGTTCAATAAAAAGGTGTCATGCCTATATATATTGATTGAGCTTAGTATCCCAAGGAAAGTAAGTATTGATGATCTTGATTATAGTAATGCATCCTATATGAAGTAGTCATGGTTAGACCATGCATGATATGTGTGAATGCATAGTGGTGCTGAATCGATGCAAGGTAGCATTGAGTGGGTATGCATTAAAAATATTTTATAAATCTTGTAGTTATGCATTGAATGTATGCATATGAAGGGTGTGAGTGACTGATTGCATAAGTATCGGTGCAAATGTTGTGATGCATTGCATGAATACATTGAGATGAGTGCATGTGATATTATGGATAACTAATGACTGAAATGATGAATTGATGATAATTCTAGAATCCTTTCAAGAGCTGTCATGAATGCAGGATAGTAAGTGCATAAAGAGGGTAGTCGTGATCAATTGGATACCGAAAATGTTCTATGGAAGAGCAAGGTGGTACAAATGATACACTTGGGAAGTAAGGAGTATCTAAAATTTTCATTTAAATTGCATAATGATGTGACTATACCCTGTAATTTAAAGGATGATAATGATTGCGTGAATGAAATGGGTTTTGGTAATATTGATATGCTGAAAACTGGAAGTATTTGAATTTTATAATTCTGAAAATGCTTCAATGATTGTTGAAGCAATGGAAAAAGTCATATGCATCAAGACTTACCAAGTGTTTGGCTGATTGAAGTTCAGATTGTAGGTAGATTGTTTGGGGCATGGCAATGTGGGTAAGACCATGGCAAAGGCCGAAATCTACCACGTGAAAGAGCCAAACCTCATGAGAAGATTCTCATGGCTGTGAAAATAGGTTGTATGCATAATGGGTTGTTAAATTTGACTTGTGAATTTCAGATTTAAGAAATTACTGACAACTGCTAATCACTATTGGTTTGCATAAGATTGTGTCAGGAGGACGCATTGTAAGTGGGTATTCGTATTATGCTACTAAGTATAAAATTATAATGGGAATAGTGTTGTTGCTTACAAGAGACCCACAAAGGAGGATCATCTCATTGCTAAGAAAATCAATTTCTGTAGTAGACAGAGTTGCAAATTCATATTGAATTTGATTATTGATGTCATTGCTTGGTTATGGAACAATCAATTTGGATTGTATTATTAGATAATGATTGACTGTTTGGCTATTTGATGATTGTTCCAAGGGTACACACTGCAGGAAGATCATGTGTGATGGCCTGCAGGAGACAAACTTCATGGGAAGGTTTTCCCTTATCTTGGAAATGGGTTTCGAGTGAAACTCCATTGGACATTTCGGAAATGTCTCATCTACACTACATGTTTGGTAAGCAACATGAGTGAGATGGTATAGATCATGTCGATGGTATAGATCATGTCGGTAAGACATGTGTGGATATGAAAGGTCAAAAGGAGTTGGGATGGCTAATCGAGGGACTCTCAACTTGAAGAAGGGAGCCCCATTCCTCCTTAACAAAGGAATACTGCGTCGGAAAATGGATAAGTGTTATGTGACCCTTGCTAAGAATATGTATGTCAAATTATTAAAATTCCATATGCAGAACATGTTTTTATTTTATTCCCATGATGACAGATTGCTTGAGTATGAATAGGGCCTACATGGCACACATCGGAAAAAGGGTGCACACTTTTTTCGATGTCGATTCATGAAAGGTTTTTCAATATTGACTACACCCTAGGGAGTGGACTCACTCCTGGTGTCTCAATACTTGATAGTGATTGATATGAAATATGATTATAGTTTTAGAGCAATAACGCTGATGAGTTTGCTTATATTGCTTGTGTTGATAGGCTAAATAGATGCAGTTGGGTGTTGCACCCTAAAGAGAAAAGGAAAACGGTTGTTGTGAGGGGTTGCGGAGTAAGGGTTATTGTTGATATAAGTGTATATTGGTATAAGTGTATGTTGATATAAGTGTATGTTGGGATGTTATATGCCTAGGGATCCATAGTAGATCCTAGACCTGGAAATGGTCATGGTAAATTTCCAATCCTAGTCAACATGAGGATGTACTGAATGGACATTAATTATTTGATGTTGTGGAGTAGCTGGCATGCTGACCTAACATCCAAATCCATAGGTGATCCCAAGGCTTGCAAAGCAAAGAAGGATCCTGTCGACCAACGAGGAAATTCATAATACAGATAAGTATTGGATTGTTTTTCTTATGAATATACATGTGCATATGATTTGGTTATGATTTTTTAATCCCTTGTTCTAGAGATAAAGCTGATGAGAATAAACTAAACATGTGAATCTATTCAATGTTTGGATATAGGTATCGCTGGGAGCGAGAACAATGAGAGCATCCTAAGGGTGCATGTGGACATGTGACTGTCCTGGAATGCTCATAATGAGCGGGAATGAAAGAGGTGCTAGTGAGATT
>LPNX010444822.1:26626-48290 GCA_001517045.1 Pseudotsuga menziesii
AACCTACGGTGGGATAAATCGCATTGTGGTGAGGGTTTTCTATTCCTCATAGATGCATTTATGATTTATATCTATGTTTATGAGTTGTAGTCTCCCTTAGGTCTTCAAGGTGGGAGGGGGATGTTACAATTGTCGTCAGAGTAGTCATAGATTTACAATCTAGCATTCCAAATATTCTTAATATTTCTACATTATATTTTCCTTGGTTTTGGAAAATCTCATCTAGATATTGTGATACTTCAAGACCTAGAAAGTAATGCATCATTCCATGGTCTTTCATTTCAAACTCTACAGCAAGCTTCTTCTTACATTCTATACTAGGCTTATCTTCTTTTGTCAAGAACATATCATCTACATATAGTAATAAAATCATAATCCCATCATCCTCAATCGTATAGTATAGGTTGGAGTCTTCTTTACTTTTAGCAAAGCCTAAGCTCATCATAAATCCATCGATCCTACCATACCATGCTCTGGGTTTTTGCTTTATCCCATACAATGCCTTCTTTATTCTACATACATGATTTTTTTTATCATTAATCTCGAACCATTGCGGTTGTTCAATATAAACCTCTTCTTCAGTGAAACTATTTAGAAACATTGTCTTCATGTCCATTTGATGTAGCTTCCACTTCATGTTTGATTCCAAGCAAATGCTAGTTCTAATTGAGGTGTATCTAGCTATTGGTACAAAGGTATCCTCATAATGGATTCCCTCTTTCTCATAGAATCCTCAGGCTACAAACATTTCCTTCTACTTTTCTATACTTCCATATACTAAGTGTTTAGTTTGAATATCCACTTTTAGGATTCCACTGACTTGTCTGTCAGTCTTGGAACTACTCCCCACACATTATTCTTTATAATGGATTGGTATTCATCAACCATTACATCATCCCACTCTTTCTATTTTATTGCTTCTTCAAAACATGTTGGTTCTTTATCAACTAGATCACACATCAAAGACATATTTCAGGGCATTACTTTGGCTTCTTTCATTCTTTGATGGTTCCTTCAGGAACACCATGTCTTTTTGCTTCTTCAGATATTTCATGAGCCCAGGAAGGTTTTCTTTTTTGGGAAATCAATTCATTGGGTAAATATTCAGGTAACTGAGGTTCTATCATATCATGCTCTTCTTGTATCTAGACTTGTTCTTCATTTTCGAATGATTTAGGGATTTCAACATCTTTGGTATTTTCATGCTCATATTCATCTTCTTTATCTTTATTTGACTTCCTAAAGGTTATATCTTCATCAAATGTAACATCTTTTCTAAGTTCAATTTGATGGTAACTTGATATATATATCCGATAATATTTTGATTGTTCACTATACCCTACGAATAATCCCTACTTTCTTCAAGGATCTAAATTTGTCCTTTTCAACCAAATATCTTTATGTGACTTACCTCTATCTTTTCTCCGAAAAACATTTCTTTTGGATTTTTATTCCCAAGGGAACTACATGTAATTTTATTTTGTACATATATTGTTGTTCTTGTTAGGTATTCCCACATGTACATTGGAATATATTGATCATGTATAATATCTTTCACATCTTCCATGATAGATCTATTATTTCTTTCAACAACACCATTTTGTTGGGGATTATATGGAATGGTGAGCTCCCTCTTAATCCTATCTTCCTTGCAAAAATACTTGAATTCATTGGAACTGAACTCTCCTTCATTATCTAACCTCGGAATCTTTATTTTCTTTCAAGAGAGGTTTTCCACTAGGACCTTAAACTCCTTCAATCTTTCAAACACTTCATCCTTATTTTTCAAAAAGGATATCCAAGTCTTGCGAGAATAGTCATCAATAAAAGAATCATAGTAGGCATACCCACTTAATGAAGTGTTTACATTGGCCTGCATATATCTGAGTGAATAATATCTAATATCCCTTTTTTCTTTACTATCACTTTTTGGAAATGGATTCTCAGTATTCTTCCCTTGTGCACATCTTTTGCACACCCCTTCATGTTGTATCTAAATTTCCAATAAACTAGTCACAACCTTGCTTACAATTGGAAGAGGTTTGTAGTGAACATCAAAAAGAATTATGTTCCATATCTCACATGGGTTAATGGTACTTGTTAGGACCTGTGATCAATTTTGAAATGGTTATCCCTGTGACTTCCTACCACAACCATAGGAAAATTACAAGGTGATAACATCTTCGCGTCATTGTCGGGGAAGTAATCACAATTATCTCCTTGGGAAATGACATTGTTTAGCTCTACGAACTGGTTGAGTAGCCGGTCTGTAATGTCCCCAAAAATTGAGAATAAAAAAAATAATTATAGGCTAGTGAAAAACTACCTAAAGGGGATCATTATTACTCATGCATAATTACATGTGCTACTTATACTTTCGATCTCTTCATAATTGTCCTTGTTGTCTTGTTAATCTCTTAAACATTAAGTGATTATTAGTTTGTTTACTTTTTATACCTTAATTCTATTATTTAAACTATTTCTACATCTTAGTTATTACTATCAGTCAATTAATAAATTGTATAGATCATTGTTTTACTCCTGCACATGTGTACTTTGTTTATTTAATAAAAACTAACTTAACTTTGTTGATGGGATTAAAGTGGTGTTGTGGCGGGACTAGTTCTCCCATGAAGATCTAAGAGGTAAGGTATTACTTGGTTACATAAGTTTACTTACTTCAATTGAACTAAGGCACCTCTCTCTTTTACTTATGTAGTTCATTACTTGTGATGGGATCGGATGTAAAGTTTGTTGACAGCCTTGATCATTGATAACCTGCTGCTAGTTATTACGTTTCTCATCGACTTGGTTTTATAACTTGGTAAGTGCTTTTGTCGTCAATTTAGCTATTATGGCCAGATTTCTTGTACATTAATTATTCTTCATTATGGTTTGAAATTCATCATTGTATATGTCATTAATATATTTTTCGTGCTATGTATATTTTTACTATACTTTTTAACATATCTTATGCTCTTGATTTGGAAATTTATTATGTTTGTTTGAAGGGAGGACCTTCATATTTTTATAGTCATAGTGGTTATCATGGCATACTTTGTATGCCATGGTGCTTAAGCCTAAACACCTTGTTACTAAGTTAATTAAAACCCTAAGCTCTAAACCTATGGACTAAACATTATCTACATACTTAAGCAAGGGTTCTTAGAGTTTGGACTAGTGCAACCTATGACCAAGTATTATTGTAATAGTATCATAGTGCAAGCTTTGTAATATGTTAACATTGATGTTAGAGTTTCGGGTGACATGATATATGGTATAAACCATACATTTCCAGGGTTTAAGCTTTGGTATGGAGGGTGGTATTAAACAATACCTTGTAACAAGGCTTGACTATGGGAGTAGGTTTCATAAATCATTAATGGACTCTATCCTAGGGAATTTAATGCTCATTGAAAAGTGTGATAGCCTTCACTTAGTCTTGGCTCACGATGGATGTGCATTGTATTGTCATTTGGGGTTTAATCATTTTGAATCTGCGCAGAGGAATGGCCATGGAGGCGACCCCCAGATTGTGAGGTATGCCCGCATGAATTTATAACCCTGCACATTGTTTGGTTTACAATTTGAAAGGATGGCATACTCCTCATCCCCATTTTGGTTCTTTTCTTGCAGGTGCAGAAAGGAATGGAGGGCCTATGTGGCTCCAACACTGTTGGCTCCAAGTGTTGCATTCATGGCCATGGTAATCCTGCTAATCAAGCTTATGCTTGTCACTTTTCAATTCCATGGGTAGAGCTATGTTTCGACTAGTTGTTTTGTTGGGGTTTCATGCTGTAGCAAAATCAATTTTGCCTTCAGGATTATTAATACATACTTGGTTATTTTTAATGTTGGGGCATTATGCCATGATTCAATTTATATGCCATTCGGCTTTGCGTGATTCCATTTTAGTTATGTAAATCATTAATGTTTTGGTTTTGGGATTTTATAGCCATGGTCTACACCATTGCTTGCAATGGTGCCATATCCCATTGGCATCCCTGTGTACAACATTGTCCTCGGCCTTTAATGGCGACTGTGTACAGACATTGGGATCTCTATGTAAATATATATATGTATTGGTTTTATAAAATTTAATGGTTAACTTGTTCTATGGGGATGTGGTTTTGAAATAAGAAACATTCACCTAATCGATTACTTTGTGGGTAAAGCCATTGATTATTTTGATAATGTAATTAATTGGACAACGTGGGAAAGGCCATGTTGTAAATGGCATGAGCCTCTCCGACAGTGTTGTGATAGTTTGTATTTAAATTGTCTATGGTATTCGATTCTATGTAAAATGGTTTGTGTAAAACCATTGGGTTGGAAACCATGCTGGCCAACGCTTATAGTAGGGTATATTTTAATGGGTTGTGTATTAAAACTGTTTAATGGCCGAGGTCGTGCAATAGCTAGGGTATTACGACCTCTCTGCTAGCGTAGTAATTTTTAATTATATGGAAATTGGTGTGAAACGTGGCGTGTGTAGCGATATAAACAATGGCTTTATAAAAAGGATTCATTCTTGTTCAAATTGTTATGCTATGGCTTTTAAATTATTTTGTGACCAAGCTATAAGGTTATACGATTTGGAATTCTTTTTAATATATTATATTGTGGTTATTATTAGTGTTTTTTCCTTGGGTTTTGGACATCCATGGGATTCGATTTCATGACCTCTGCTGGCAACGGGGTTTTAAATGTAATGTAATGAATGTATTTTGATAAATAAAACAAGCTACGCTTGCATGCTCATAGGATTTGATTCCTATTACTCGTTGCAATATATGAATTTATGATATGATTTGATGTTTGTTTTACTATGATAGGTTATACTCTATAAGATATATTATTTTAATTTGACTAAGGTAAATGTTGTTGACTTATGTAATTGTATTTATGGTTATGTATAGATAGAAAAGTTAGGACCGTCGATTTTATTATATGAATTATGATCAGATAATTGCAAAGGACCACATGGATGGTCATGATGCCTCCTCTGATTATTTATAATGTTGTTTCATTTATGTGGAGTGTTTTTAATGTAATTTTTAATATCTATACAAACCTTGAAATGTTTTAGATGAGTTAATAAATTTTGGAATTTAAATTTATAGATTGTTTCCATATATGCCTATACCTGATCGTCTTATTTATATGTATATATACTTATCTTATACAAATAGTTGTGGTTGTAAGTAATACCCTAGGGTAACTATATAGTATGTTTATTTATTTAAACTTACTCCTATGATTAAATCTACTATAATCTGAAACATGTCTCTACTCACAAACGCAATATGTTAGTAGAGATTTAAATAATATATAAACAATAAAACAACAGGTCTAGACTTACCTAGTTTATAGTGTTAATTTCTGAGTATTAAAAGAATACAGAAGACAAACTTTTAAGATGGAAACCTAGCTATATACACCGTATGATAATATTTACCATCCTAGGAATATTGCAAAGAAATAAAGACCCTGTCATAATCTAGGAAAAACATTAATTACCTAGCGTTAGTAAAATATAATAAATATTTTACATAAAGATTTTCCTAACTGGTGTTCAGTTCTGAATCAGTCCTCTTTTCCTGCCAAGAAAACACTTGAGAGCAAAAATAGGCAGAATAATAATTCTCCTCCCAGAAATTAGAACCCCCAAGCCTTTGCTTGGCTTCAGTCTTTACAGGCATACTTTTCAGTCAAAGGGGTAGTTAAATCAAGAAATCCTTGATTTCTTGGTTTAACCCTTTTTAATTTACTGGGGTAATTTTCAATTCTTAACCTAGGAACTATCAACTAGTTCCTAGTGAGTCTTTCATAGATATTTCACTATTTATTAATTCAATAATAATAAATAATAATTAGTGGATCTTCTCTTCTTTCTTTATTCAATTATAAATTCTTTATACATACTATGTATAAAATACATAGTATTAAAATACTTGTTAACATTTGTCTTCAGGCATCATGTGTCATGATCCCTAGACTTAACGACACTTCTTCATGAAGGTCGAGTAGATAGATCGCTTAGGTCTACTATGCCAGCCAAATGTAAACATACTTGCATGTTGGATTTCCCTCATATAATGTGGTATCTCCTCAATACTTGATGAGAATACAAAAATTTGAAATTTCATTTAATCAATTATAAATGAGTATGATGAGATCAACATTTTTCTCTAGTCATTTCACTTGGAAGTTATTAAATTATTTTTAGTAACCCCTACCGCTTACCAAAGCCCATACTCAATGCTTATAACTGGGAGTTACAAACACAGTTCAATTCTAGAGTTCTCGCTCAACACTAAATGCTAGGATGCACTTGTATGATACACCTAAGGATACAATGTCCAAAGATCCGAAGCTCCAGAGCTTATGCTCAACATCAACATGGAATGCTCCAGAGCTTATGCCCAACATTTCCAATTATATTTTCATGTGTTCCAGAGCTTTAAGCTCAACACAAATGTACGTACTCATGTGCTCCAGAGCCTCTTGCTCAACACAAAACATATAATCGATCATGTGCTTCAGGGTCCATGCCCAACACAAACATTTCATCAAGCATGTGCTTCAGGGTCCACGCCCAACACAACTATCATATATATCCATATGTATCATCAACAATTGTCTTATGCCCAATATAGAAAACAAATCATCATGTTCATATGCAGTGGGGTCTTTGACCCAATATAAAATAAAACATCAATATAATCATCATGATTAATACGCTCATGCCTATAAATGGTAGGTCCAAAATTCAGGATATTACACAGTCATAGACACATACTTGTTGTACATGCCCTTGGCACTCCACACAAATTTTGAAGGTGACTCCACTGGGAAATACTAGCTTCCACAATAACCCACACAAGGATAAATCTTGATGCAGTATCCTTCCGAGTAATATTTGATCTCGAAAGTTTGATCTCGAGGGCCAACAGGATGCAAAGTTTAGTCATAAATCTTTCCTTCCCTGCTGAAGGTATTATTTTTGTTAGTGATATATCTAAACATTATGATGAGGAGTTTGAAATAACCTTCACTAGAACTAAATTTGATTCTAGCGTCTCTGACTTGGTTTTTGATACCTCTGCATTTGATTTTTACCACATTTCCTAGTCACCCCTAACCTCAAAGCCTCTAGGAAAATATTTCCAACACCAGCCTGAGCCAAAGTGCCCTAAACTTACTACTTATTCAACCCTACTAAATTCCACTATCATAAGAAACTTTGTTACCTCATATCTGTCTCCCACTGCTCCCAAGAAGAAGCAACATTCATCTTCAACTTTCGTAGCCCCCTACATTCCTTACAACTTACCAATTTCTTTTACACTAGTCTTAATCTTTCCCATAAACCTTGTTATACCTCGAGGGATGGAAAATATATTTTCTCCTCTTCATATTCTAACCATTCTTCATGACCTCCATCTAGGAGGTCATAAAGAGTGATTTGTAATTGAGTGTCCTTTTGTACCCAACCCAAAGGGTAAGGCTTCACATGAGGTTTAGTGTTTAATCCCAACTTCTTAACAATTGTTTCTAAAATCAAAATAATTTAGCACCCACTATCATACAAAGTATATACCTTTGTACAAATCATTATGAACCTTATATGAAAAAGCTCATTGAATTTCTTCTCATCATTTTCAAACTTAGGAGATTGAATAGAAGAACTTGAGATAAAAGACATTTACCTTTTCTTTCCATTGGAGTCATATTTTTTACCCTAATGAAGACATGTAGGCTTATCTACCTATTTTTTTATTGTAGCTATATATTCTTACCCTTCTCTTTTCCTTTCAATTTATTCTCAAACTTAGGTGGCTTCTTATACACATTCTCCATACCATTTTTCACTTTGCTAGCTTTGAGCTCAGTAGCTTGTATTGACACTTCGTCAATGTTGGTGGGATTGAACATTAAAATAGTATGACGAAGACACGAATGTAAACCAACAATGTACTTAATAAGAGTTTCACTACTATGTAATGAAAATTCCACTACTAAAGTTTTCTTTTTAAAATATTGAGTATAATATTGAATATCTTCCCCAAAAATTGTCTTAGATATAACCATTGAATTAATGATGTTTGAGTATATGTCAAAGGATAGAGTTGTCTCTTTAATACAAGAATAAATCCAGTCCAAGAAAAAAAGATTTTACCATTTTGAGAATGAACGTAATTTTCTCATGGTTAATATGTTTTACAAATATTGACGTTAACTTTAAATGCAAAGAGGGAATTAAACATAATGAACACATTTTTGTCATGGTTATTATTTTTTAGTGTAATATCCCAAATTTTGGACCTACCATTTATAAGCATTAACCTATTGATCATGATGATTATATTGATGTTTTATTTTTATATTGGGTCAAAGACCCCACTGCATATGAACATGATGATTTTCTTTGTATATTGGGCGTAAGCCAATTGTTGATGATATATATATATATATATATATATATATATGTTGGCTGTGTTGGGATTGGACTTTGAAGGACATGATTCATGAAATGTTTTGTGTTGGGCATGGACCCTGAAGCACATGAGTACTTACATTTGTGTTGAGCGTAAAGCTATGGAACACATGAAAATATAATTGGAAATGTTGCGCATAAGCTCTGGAGCAGTCCATGTTGATGTTGAGTATAAGCTCTCTAGCGTCGGATCCTTGGCCATTGTATCCCTAGGTGTATCATATAAGTACATCCTAACATTTACTGTTGAGCGAGAGCTCTGGAATTGCACTATGTTTGTAACTCCCTCTTATAAGAGTTTAGTATGGGATCTGGTAAGCACTTGGGGTTACTAAAAATATTAAAATCACCTCCAAGTGAAAATGACTCGAGAATAATATTGATCTCAACATACTTATTTTTTAAAAATTAAATTGTAACATCCCTCGCCACCTCTACCCAAAAATCACAGTGAAAAGTACACATCACTATAAGTACCTGTTAACACCCAAAAAGGGTTCACTACCTCATCTACCCCATTACATGGCTCATTCGTCCATTTTCCCACCATATTTCCATCAAAAAACCATAAAACCATCTAAAAATCCTCCAAAAGGCTTAAAATGCCTCCAAAAGGCCATAAAACCCTCTTTTCCTCTAAAAATATCCAAAATTCCTCCAAAAAAGCAAAGATCTCCAAAAAGGAAGAAAAAATATAAAATAATGAGGAAAATGAGGAAAAAACCCTAAATAGCTGAAACCCTAACCCTAAAACCGCATGGTTTCCAACTATAAATAAGTGATGGAAACCCCTTATTTCATATCCACAATCACAAGTATCATACCTCTGCCAAAATTGCTCTTGAAACCCTAGCTCACCATCAAGCTACTTTCACCATTGAGAGCCCTTTTTGGCCTATTTCCACCATTGGAGAAAGAGAAGAAGCAGCTTGAAGCTCAGAGCCACCGACTCGGATCACCGCAAAGGGCTTCACCAACCTTCACATTGGAGGTCAGATCAATAAAAAAATCATTATTTACTTGTTACTGTTTTGCTTCATGAACATGTTTAGATTTAGTTTTTTATTTCAGTTATAGCTTTTAATTCACATATCATTGAACTGCTACTAAGGAATCCATTGTCCTTAGTAGGCGCTCATTCGCACAAGCTAGGGGTAAAACCCTAGCAACAGTTTTGGCGACTCCGCTGGTTTTTTATTTTATTTTATTTCCCGTATTGTACTTTCGGCTATCATTTTCGGCCGCTGTAAACTGCACGTTTTTGCTTTGTAGTTACGACCCGACCGCGTCTGTTGTTCCTTTTCCTGTGGCTCGACCGCGTCTTTTTGCCTGTTTCCTGCGATCCGAACGCACCTGTTGGCCGGTTACCCGCGTTTAGACCGCGCCTCTCCAGCTCTTAGCTGCGACCCGACCGCGTCCTTTTTCGTGTTTGCTGGGCTATGACCGCCGCTGTCTGTCAGAAAGCCGTGACCTGAGTGCGCCTGTTTTCTTTAAACCCGCTGTCCGACAGCGCGATTTCGCCCCAGACCCACGATCTGACTTTTGTACTTGTTTCTGCTTTCTGTGCCCAGCCCCTTTGCTGCCATATGTTCTGCACCTGCACAGCCATCTGTTCTACCTGCAGCCCTACATCCTTTTCTGCCCTTATTATTTCTGTTACCTTTTTATAGCATTGTTTTAAAAAAAAAAAAAAAAACAAAATTTTCAGCATTGTTTATTCACAAAATTTTTGCATGGTAAAAATTTTTCATTCAGTATTATTGTTATTTAGGAAGTTTCCCTGGCACTTCTCTTCTGGGTTCATAACCTCACAAGCACACAATCTGTCACCTAATTCAAGTCAGACTTAAAAATTACTTAACTCAACCAACATTCTAACCCCACTTGGGGAACACAAAAGAATTTATGTATTTAGGTAGGATCGGGGGGATAGGCTTCCAAAAACACCTCTCGGTTATTTACACTTGAGACATAGTTGTTGTCCATTAGGGAACCAAAATCCCCTAGTATTTTTTGACACGGTCACAACCGGTTTATCAGAGGGCCTCTCCCTTAGGAGGGTTGAAGTCGTGAGATTGGTTGGGGAGGTCTGAGTGGAATACCGAAATCCATTCAGTAACTGAAGGGCTACCTTTCGTAGTTCTTGGGATATCCCTGTATAGGGGTATTGCGGTTAAAGGACCAAGCAGCATATTTACCTTTCTGGACGTGTCATCAACGGGGTATCTTAGTTGCCATTCTTCTAGGATTTGACTACCCGGTGTCCCTCCCGGTAGGGGGATACCTTAGCCACTTGGATTTCCTATTCATATTGTCTGACTTGGATTTCATCACCTTGCAGAGGATATGTCTAGTTGAGTCATAATACTTTTAGTTAGGTGTTTGCATGCTCCCTTGCCTCCTTTTGTTCTAGTGAGTTCACCGTTTTTTATTTGTAGGCAACCTGCTGCTTTTTGGTATTTTGACCATTTCTGTTGACACTCCGCCTATTGTAGCATGCTGTTATAGTGGGTGTTTTGAGTTGGTTGTTAGCCTGAGTGCCCTATTTTTGGAGCTCTCCTTCTGCACACTCGGTTGCATTAGGGTTTTTGAGTTTTTTTATAGTTACCTCAACCCACAGAGATTTAACACCATTTGTCACCATTGAGTCCCAAAGACATTCTCGACACCTCAGAGGCGAACCCCCACAGCACGGTTCACTTGACCCCACCCGTCATTGACACAGATCGTCATCACTTGATACCACTCATCATAGATCTCGAGCCTTGTCACTTGACTCCACTTGTCAGCGGCATAGGACTCCGTCACCTGATACTTACGCCCCTTATTTTACCTCTGATTCTGAGCCAGAGTCTGAGAACCCCCTTTACACTACCCCTACTAGCCCCATGGCTGGCATGACTCCCACTCCCATCTTGGTAGGAACCATTGGTGGCACATCCACCACGGCCCCAGTTCCCACACCTACTTTGGGTATGCCCTCCATGGGGCCCCCGTCTACCGTTCCCCTCATGACACCGATTCCCGCAGCGGGACTACCTATTCCCACTCCATCAGTGGCTCACACTACCCATGGTGGTGCAGGACCATCCTATACCACCTCAGTTCCCCCACTTGGGGGAAACCTCCCTCACATTACCCCTCCACTTGGGGGCATTGGCCCTAACCTAATCCAACCCACTACTGTGTCACATCTGTCTTCCAGTTTGCCATTCATGGCTAGCCTCAACCTACCTGATCTAGCTAGATTGACGAACGACCCCATCCGACACGACACTGTGTGGCCTCACATGCTTACCAAGCTCCCCTCTGACATCCCTAAGTTCAAGGGCAAGGCAGGTGAGGACCCCCAAAACCATATCATGTCTTTTCATCTATGGTGTTCCTCCAACTCCATAGTAGATGACTCTATTCACCTCCGTTTATTACAGCGCACTTTCACTGGCTTTGCTACCAAGTGGTATATCGAGCAACCCCATGGAACCCATGCCACCTTTACTTCCCTCGCCTTGACTTTCCTGCAGTTCTTCTAGTTACCTGTCCGCTATGACGCAGGCGTTGAGATCCTACTATCACGTAGAAAAAAAACGGCTACCCACATCATGGACCACATTCATGAATGGCGTTGACGCCGTAGTTTATGCAAGATCAAGTTAGACGACCGACTCTTCCTAGACTGGTTCCTCAAATCCCTCCTTCCTATCATTGCTAAGGATGTAGCATCCGAACGACCCCAGTCTGAAGAAGAGGCCATCCTTAAGGCCCAGCAATTCGATCTCATTTATGCCCAGTCAGGTTATCTCTATACCATTATACCTGATGCCCCTTGCGACAATTCCTCCCAGTACGATGCGTCGGGGGCATCCCACACTGCCGACGGCATCATTGGCCGTGTCTCTTCGCAGCCTCAACCATTTTCCATAGCCCGTCCTACCCCTGGCCCTGACCCTTCACGGGATACCTCACAGTCTGGAGTAACCAACCCGTATGCTCCCATGACACATCACCACCATACCCATGGACCCTCATGTCCACCTCAGTGTTTCGGTCATATGACTCCCGCTTACCCCCCCCCGGTCGCACCTCAGCCCTACTATCACCAACAGGCTGCACCAGCTCCTGCGCCATCACAAGCACAACCTCATTATTACCCACCATAGGCAGCCCATGCGACAAACCCACAACCCGCTCCACAGCACTATCAGCAACCCCCTCAGGTTGTTGCACCTGCGCAACCCCCACCTACATATCATCCACCGCAGCCTACCCCAGCCCCTACGCAACCTCAGAATCCACCTGCTGTCCAAGGGCAAGTTTACGCTCAACAAAACCCGCCGTAAAACCAAAACAACCAACGTAACCAGGGCCAACAAAACTGCGGCAGAGGCCGCAATCGTGGGAACAACCAACCAACCGAGCAAGCTGGTCAACACCTTAATCCCCCCGCTAATAATAATACGCCCCCTGCTAACCAAAACCCTGATCGCCGGCCCAAGCAGGCTAAAAACCCCAATTTGCGCACAAACTATCCTTGTTCTGTTTGCGGGGTCTATGGCCACTACACACATTTTTGTCCACATATGGAGCAAGTTCGGAAAATTTTGGCTGCTGATGAACAACGCCAAGGGTAGGAGGCTCCTCAAGCACCACCCAACCCCCCACAACCCCAGCAGCCACCTTTGGTGCTGCAAAACCCCTTACCAAACCAAGGTGTAGTGAACACTGAACCATTGGCTCCCCCTCAAGCTAACACGCCCATCCAACAACAAATCACTTACGCTGCTCCTAATCAACCCATGTTTGACTCAGGTACCCACCATTTGTTGATGATGTCCTCCGATGAGGTCAACCTCCAGACCTGGTGGAACCAATCTGGCTCCACCCCTGAAGCCCCTCCCGCCGATCAACCCACTAACGCTCATCCCGCTGATTAGGCATTACGTATACCTCCACCTCCACTAGATGGCGCCCCCAGAGCACCTCGTTTCCCACTGCGCCGTATCAACAACAACCCCAATGCGCGGGCCGCATCAAACTACAACATTGTCGATGACTTAGCCCAATCCCCCACAGCCATGTCTGCGTTAGAAGTCTTAAAAAACTTCCCTTCACAGCGCAAGACTTTACTCTCAGCGATTGGGGCTATCGATCCAAATGATTCGCAGTTAATGGCATTTGATTTGGACCAATCCGAACCCCGCCTGCCTTCCACTTTGGCGTTCCAAGTTTCTGTTTCCATTCGGAATTTTGTCATCCATCGATGCATTATTGATGAAGGCGCCTCTACATGTGTCATGCCCACCTCCATCTGGCAGAAAATGGGATCACCCCCTCTCCAGCAATCCTCCACTGCATTGCGAGCCTACGACGGCCGTTCAGATCAACCACAAGGCCTATTAACTAACATCCTCATAAACATCGAGGTTATCAATGCATAGCTGAATTACAACCTTTTACTTGGCCGCAGCTACATGTATGCCATGCGGGCAGTTGCTTCTACCATTTTTCGTACCATGATGTTCCCCCATGAGGGACGTGTGGTCAAGGTTGACCAACTCACTTACCATGATCCCAATGCCCCCGTAGCACCCAAAAATGTTCTCCCCATGGTTGAACAACCTGTTTCGGGTGCCACCACCTCATTCGTTTCTTCTACGGGTCCTGGAGTTTACTCAGACGCACCCATGACCTCGACCTTCCCGTCTATTCCACCCCCGTCACCTGCCACTGAAGTGTCCAACCTATGTACCCTATCCCATAACATGCGAACTCCTCATAATCAAATGCCTTTGTTTCCTAAACACCCTTTGTTACCTAGTCACATTGGTGCTACACCCATCCATACCATTCCGTTCCTCTTTCCTCCCTCAGGAGTGGTTAGCGCCCCAGTCATGGCTACCCTTAGCCTCCTGGGTTTAACATTAGGATTACCCATTTGGTATCTTTCGCCTCCCGTTCCCCTGCCGACACCCAATGTCGTCCTGCAACCGGTGCAACCAATTGTCACTACTAGTCAACCACCTCCTGGTATCGCTACCCCGTCGTCTTCCAAGAACCCCCCCCCTCCTCCTACAAAATCCACTGGGGCAGAGGCCCCCAACCTTACACTGCTGTCCCACCTCCTAAGACATTCAAAAACCCCCCTGTGTTTTGTGCTCCTTCCAAATGCGCGCTGTGCGACGAATTGGGCCATGCGACTCACCTATGTCCTCAGTTACCGGCATTACAGGAATACATGCAAATGCTTGACGATGACCCCACTATCCCGGTTGTCCATCTAGATTCAACCCCTAAGCCTCACGAGAAATCCCTGTGCACTAACCACTCCTGTGCCCTATGCGATGTTTACGGGCATTACTCCCATCACTGTCCCAATATCCCCGAGTACAGAGTAGCTCTCTTTGAGATGAACAACCTGGATCTTGAGACGGCACCCCTCACCATTAAGGAAATCCATTTCCCGATCTCTTCCCCTTCCGGAGATGTCAATACCACTCTCTTTGAGATGAACAACCTGGATCTTGAGACGACACCCCTCACCATTAAGGAAATCCATTTCCCAGTCTCTCCCCCTTCCGAAGAGGTTAATACCACTCTCTTTGAGATGAACAATCTGGATCTTGAAATGGCACCACTCACCATTGAGGAAATCCACCCCCCGGTATATTCCTCTTCCGAAGAGGTTAATACCATATATACGATCTCTTCCGCCACTACTCCCTTGTCAACCGACTTGACGACACAGACATTCCATACTGACGAGGAGATTCTCGAGGCTCTCACCGCCCCAGATTATCCCTGGGATGACATGCACCACCGTTCCTACTTCCTCCTAGATGAACCCTCCTCTCACACTGCTCCCTAATTTGCAATTGAATCCAAAGAATTCCTTCTTCCCAAGGTCGACTGGTTCAAGGACCCTATTCCTGCTCCTGATGCCTTCGAAGAGGGTAATATGGCTAACATCTCACCTATCGTCCAAATTGATATCGCTGCCCCCAGAGGCACCCCCGAACTCATCGCTTTAGGAGCATCTTGCATTGAGCAGGAGATTGAGGAATACAAAACACTCTTCAAAGAATTCTGTGATGTCTTTGCCTGGTCCTATACCGAAATGCCTGGTCTTGACCCTGCCATTATAGAGCACCACATTGACACATGGCCTGATGTACCCCCCGTTCGTCAGAAACAGCATCCCATTCATCCCTCAAAACTCCCAGCTGTCAAAACAGAGATTGAGAAAATTCGCACGGCAGGATTCATTTATCCTATTGCCTATACCACCTGGGTTTCAAACCCTGTTCCTGTCAATAAGAAACAAGGTGCTACAACAACTCAACAACTGCTACCAGGTGCGCGATCCTTGCCTATTTAGAAAATTCCTGCGTACAAAACAACTTAGCCGACAGTTTGAATCCATCACATTCACACATGTCCCAAGAGCTCAAAATAGTGTCGCAGATCAAATAGCCAATAACATCCTAGATTGGCATATCAATCACACCATATAAACATCTCCATCATGCATCATAGCATCTCATCCAACTATGTAAAAAACCAAAAAGACTGCATTGCATCAACATTTACATCCATGAACATTAACCATAAAACCACATTTGCATCCATAGGGGCATCCACGTGCCTAATCATACATACATCATGTCGTATCACATAAAAAACACAAGGGACATCCACGTGCCCAACATCCTAAACTACTTGCATCCACATGCAATACAAACATATAACACATCATCAAGCGCATCCACGTGAGTACAAATGATAAAACATCATAAACAGGTGCATCCATGTGCATAAATATATATATATCAAACCAAAAAATATACATGAGATATACATATCCTGAGTACCCCTGTACTCAGCTATACAAAAAAATGTATGTACAATCCTAAAGCCTCATAAGGTACAGGTCGTAGCTACAAAACTAACGGGGGGAGTCCCCTGCACCCCCTAATGGGAGTCGTACCCAGCATCACTGTCAGTTTCCGCTGCCTCTGACTCCTCTCCTCGCTCCTCCTTCGGCGAGTCCTCATCCCGTCTGGGCCCCTGTGCCCATGCCCTGTCCGCCAATATGGCCACCCGGATCGCGATCGATCTGAAATCCTAGGGTGCCCCCAATCACTCCTGAATCACGGCCGGATCGATATCCCGCCATCCTGCGTCATTCACTCCCACCAGCAACCGATCTAGTAGCACCCATATGGAATCCAGTGTCTGCTCTACATCTGGACGACGCACCTCCCCCCGCCCAGGCAAAGCTGGAATGGCCACAGTCCCTCTGCGCACCACATGTCCTCGCGGTGGCCTCGGACCCGCATCTGCAAAACACCATTTGTCAGTTACTATATATCAACAATATATCATATACATAAAACTGGACAATGCAAACAAATCATACATACCATCTGGCCCCCATGCTTGTCCTGGTGGCCGTGGAGCATCCGGATCTCCAGTGAAGTCCATATCCCTATATGGATAATCCTCCAGCGTCAGTGGTAGCTGGAGCCACTGCAAGTATAGCTCCTGCGTGAAGTACCTCCCACCATCCCCGCCACCATGGCGGCTCATCATCTCTCCCCACCGCACCATCCGAGGCTCCCTCAGGCCTCCTGCTCTGACCGGCATCCGCGGCCGCAGTGTGGGGACCCTCTCCATAAAGAAGGCACATAGAAATGAACCATAACAGAATCCCTTACCATACTCCTTCGCCGCGGTCAGCTGTCGCTGCACACAGGTCAGGAACATCTGGCCCCACACAAAATAGGTCCCAGCCAGTACACGCTCCACAAGCTGCATCTGACCCCTAGACACCTTCTCAGGTGACTGGGACCCAAAAATCCGCACCACACATGCTGCCATCGCTTGTACTGCTGCCTCCCTCACCAAGAGTGCATTCCGATGCACCCGAGCCTCCGGCTGACAGAACTGCTCCACCATATCATCCATATCAAGGTCCGCAGACACCCGCGGCTGTGTATCTGCTACCCTCCCCAGGCAGGGAAACCCCGTCAAGAAATAAACATCTGTCAGGGTGAGGTCCACCCTCTCTCCCTGCACTCGAAATTCCAGTATGTCTGGCTCCCAGAATCCGACCAACTGGTTCAGCAGCAATCCTGCTGACCGCATCATAGGCACCTCTGCGAACTTCAGCAGTCCGAAGAGTCCTAGCAGTGACCGCACCCGGTGATCCTCTCGAACCACTATCACTATCTCGTCAGGGACCTCTTGCTCCCTCCATAGCACCTGTGGCATCCTGTCAATCACACAACGAAGTCTCATCAGAATCATGTCAAAATAATAGACCTTCCCACCCATCCAAAAAACTGGAATAGCCCGGTCCCCGACCGCGGCTGTCAGGCCCACAGCCGCGGTCCCCAACCGCGGCTGTTAGGCCCACAGCCGCAGTCTCCGACCGTGGTTGTCAGGCCCATAGCCGCGGTCCCCGACCGCGGCTGTCAGGCCCACAGCCGCGGTCTCCGACCGTGGCTGTCAGGCCTATAGCCGCGATCCACGACTGCGGCTATCTCGGGCTGAACCCGCGGTCCGAGACCACGACTGTCTTGGCCTGAACCCGCGGTCCGAGACCACGGCTGTCTCGACCTGAACTCGCGGTCTGCGACCACGGTTTCGACCCCCTAACCCGCGGTCCACCCACGTGGACCGTACAAACAAACCCTGGGACCCACTACCCGGCCCCCAAACCCAAAAAACAATGTAGGTATGAGTTTGACGACATACCTGTCTCTCCTGAATCTGACGTCGGCCGGTCGGATCGTCCAGAAATGACACGTCAGCTCTGGTCCACTGTGATCACAAGTCAACATCCACTAGTCAAATGACACATGTCATGTTGGGCCCACTTACTATTTATAGTCCGTTCACTTTTCTCTCGTTTGGGCATTCTGAACCCATACAGAGTCCATTTTCCGAACCGTTTCCACCATTGGAATCAGTACGATGAGACCATCCCGATGGTCAGCTCATTGCATTATTTTCTCTATATCATTTTTTACCCATTTTTTTCAGACACCGCTAGTTGTCTCGGTTTGCGTGCCATATCGATCGTTCTTTGTTTTTCACACTTTTTATATCGCCGGATTCATTTTTTCGAGCTTGTGATGATGCTTGAGATCATTTCTCGCTCTCACTTGGTACAATTTCAACATTGCATCCTTACACCTTGCCGCATCGATTTGCATGCCACATCGGCTGTCATCAGATTATTTCACACTTTTTACATGAGCCATCCACTCCTGTCATACTGCAAATGTTTCGTTATTTTGCCACCATTCATTCACCCCGCAAGGAGGCCCATCAACATTCCCCCCACCCTCAGTCCTGGTCATCATAAATATTCCTTGATTGAACACTTCCTCCTTGCCTGGCCATTAATTCAAAGTCTTCTTATTTTCTTTCAAACTCCTTAAAATTGAAAGCAACCACGAGCATGTACTGTCCTGGGCTCGTAAAATCCACACGACAGTACCATTCCATTACTTCAGAGTCTTCTTATTTTCCTTCAGACTCCTTAAAATTGAAAGCAACCACGAGCATGCACTGTCCTGGGCTGGTAAAATCCACACGACAGTACCATTTTATATCCACACTTCTTCTAGTTCCCTAACCCATGAAGAAGTCCCCCCGCGCCTCTTGGCGCTATGATCGATCCTCTCGGCAGCACCCCCAATCAGGTCACCTTTGTTCAGAGTATTCTGCAATCTCCTGCCATTGTACCACAGCTCGAGTCTCCCTCAGCCCATTCACCCTCAGAGCCTATACCGCTATGATCCCTTTACCACTAGTCAGTCTCATATGCTGCCCAATCATCCCCGCCATCATACTTTGAACAAAGGAAGTTTGAGTCCACCCAATCTACTTGCCCAGTGATTCCCCCCAGTTTATCACTCCTGCCATTAGTACTATCACAATTCGGTTTTTTTTTCACCTCGCGCTCCTGTCAAGGAAACATCATTGCCTTGATAATTGCAGGAATCCCTCTGTCGACGATAGCCCCTCTATTCCAGAGGATAGACCTAGAGGCCCCTGCACCTTGGACCCATCACCATCTGTGGTGAGTGCCTACGGACCATTTCGGGAGGATTCATCATCACCTCTTCGAATAGTTGTTTCTCACATGCTCGAATTCAGCACCTTAATCGCATCGTTGAGAATCGCGCAGGATGTATATCCTTTCTAGTATGTGTCGAAGACCCCGGATTTCCCCCGACTCTAGCACATTGTGAGTCACTTCAGGACACTCCGTTATATGTCCCCGTGGATGTCCGAGCTGTGTTGGCGATTGTATTCGGAAGCCATCCAGTTCCATGCTTCCTTGAGTAACCAGTTCAGTTCCAGATCAGTGTACCATTGCAAGTATGACCGTTGTCATTTTTGATCTAGAAGCTCATTATTTCCTTTGGAACCACATTTAGTAACACTGCGGTCATTCCAGTGCATCAATTGTTCAGTTTAGACATGGTCAGCCCAGCAGTATGTTCTAGATTTGTGTCCCTTCTGGACCCTTATGATATACACAATGGATTTCTATGTATCCTACCGGTCCCTCTTTTTGGGCCTCACAGTTATTTTTATGTATCTCGATACGAGCATGGGTATGCCCGCCTCGTCCAGATTATCAGATGATTCCTCATCCATTATTGAGGTTATGTACTTTTCAGTCCTTGCAATTGGTTCGATATCGGTGTTTCGGGCTTCAGTTGATTCCTTCTCTTCTCCAATACCCCAGAAAAAACGAATATAACTTATGATGTCCATTGGCCATACGATGAGCTCCTGCCCTCGCACATCAGGGGGCAATTTGTTAACACCCAAAAAGGGTTCACTACCTCATCTACCCCATTACATGGCTCATTCGTCCATTTTCCCACCATATTTCCATCAAAAACCCATAAAACCATCTAAAAAGCCTCCAAAAGGCTTAAAATGCCTCCAAAAGGCCATAAAACCCTCTTTTCCTCTAAAAATATCCAAAATTCCTCCAAAAAAGCAAAAATCTCCAAAAAGGAAGAAAAAATATAAAATAATGAGGAAAATGAGGAAAAAACCCTAAACAGCTGAAACCCTAACCCTAAAACTGCATGGTTTCCAACTATAAATAAGTGATGGAGACCCCTTATTTCATATCCACAATCACAAGTATCCTGCCTCTGCCAAAATTGCTCTTGAAACCCTAGCTCACCATCGAGCTACTTTCACCGTTGAGAGCCCCTTTTGGCCTATTTCCACCATTGGAGAAAGAGAAGAAGCAGCTTGAAGCTCGGAGCCACCGACTCGGATCACCGCAAAGGGCTTCACCAACCTTCACATTGGAGGTCAGATCAATAAAAAAATCATTATTTACTTGTTACTGTTTTGCTTCATGAACATGTTTAGATTTAGTTTTTTATTTCAGTTATAGCTTTTAATTCACATATCATTGAACTGCTACTAAGGAATCCATTGTCCTTAGTAGGTGCTCATTCGCACAAGCTAGGGGTAAAACCCTAGCAACAGTACTGACTCTAAAACTCCGTCAAGTTGTGAATATAATTGGTAGGGATTAAAGACTGAAAACTTCGAACGACAAGAAACATACAGTGTAAGTGAACTGCACTATAAGTATTTATTCTGACTTATTCAAAAGGCTTTAGATGTAGTCGATAGACTTAGGAGACTGAAAGTGACTTGGCAAATAATGATTGGGGACGAATCCATTGAGGGGAAAGGTTAAGACTTAACAAAACCTTAGGAACCCATTAATAAGGACCGAGTGCCATCATGGGTCCCTCGGTGATAGAAGAAAGTGAGTTTGCTTATTATTTAAATTATGTGTATGATCTCTATGCATAAAGGAGAACCGATAAGCAGGAGGAAAACTATTTAACACTGGTGAGAACATGCAATTGTTACTACCTCTATGTCTTTGTGCTTGATACTCTTTTTCCCTAATAGATCATATTCTATGAATGCAATAAAAATTTTCTAGTTTTAAAAGAATAAGGGATAAAATAGAAGCAAGCTTTAAGAAGATTCCTACTAAGCATATTCTTTTAAATGTACTAGGAAAAGTAAAATAGGGACTTGTTTAGTCAATACCCTTTACCAATTAAAACATATTTTGGTGCGCCAATAATTAATCCACACACT
>LPNX010444822.1:49828-80603 GCA_001517045.1 Pseudotsuga menziesii
CAGACCGGGGTTCTTATACTTTTATCTTCACACCAACAAACAGACCCACAGTGTTGGCCCTTTCGACAACAACTTGCGAACAAGTTGCAGTTTCACCCGAAACATCTATGGGGTGACACAGAATCAGGTTTCTGCAGGAAAAAGAGGGATATTACTGTACCTTTATCCTTAAAAAAGAATAATTATGCAATACAGAGCTTCAACATTCACTTAAATAGCTTCGCAGTATAGATAAAAAGACAGTTTCTTGCTTAACCCTTAGCTGGGAATTACAGGCGAAGTTAATACTTAGCAGTTTATCTTACTTTATCATTCATCTACTTATCAAATGCATAAAAACATAACAGGAACACAATAAACAGAACCACCACAACACAAGATATACATGGTTCACCCCCAGTGTAGGGGCTACGTCCACAGAACTACGTTTTATATTCAACAATTTACAAAACACACAGTTCTAATCGGCGCACTCAGCTGCAGTTCTTCTCAACATCCCAAAACTGCGCACTTAGCTGTAGAAATTTTTTTCCAAAACCCTCTGTGCACTCAGCTGCATAGGTCATCCACACACTCAGCTGGGACTTAACCTTAAACCCAAAATAGGCCTTAGCTTCTTCACATCACATTATCATACACAAAAACCTACTTGACTCCTTTACATAAGTGCCTATTTATACAAGTGCACTATTACAATAGCATGGGCTTAAACCATGGGTACCCAAAAACCATGGGACATTTACAAAAACATGGGCTTCGAACAAACCACAAAGCCCCTAAGACTATTTTGGACCGCAAATATTCTTACAAGATTCGCACCAAAACTGCGGAGTTGCCAAAATTAAGGACCTTCAAGGTCCGAGCCCCAACAGGCCCCTAAGACTCACCAGTGTCCTGTCCTAGGATACTCTGCTGCTTTTCTAGTGGAAGAATCTTGTTGGCGAACATAGTAAATTGCTTGTTGAGGCTATACATGATATCTTTGGCTACTTTCTCCTTCTCTACTATCTCCTGCAGTGTTGCTGCATATGCTTCATTGGCCTTTTCCTGTGCAAACATGTCATACTCCTTCAGAACTTTGAGTTGGTTGTCTGCAGCAGTGCTCAACTCCAAGGCCTCATTAATAAGGGGCTACACAGAGTTCACCAATAGTGTTTCTTTCCTTCTGCAAGACTCAATTTCTTGTTGGATCTCATTGCTATGCTTCACCTTAAGCATCTTCTGCATAGGAGGGAATGTCTTAATTTCTGCTTTCACTGCATCTAGCTCTGTCTGTCGCTGCTTGATGGTTTCTTGCAACTTCTTGACTTTTGGGTTGTCCTACAAGTTTTCCCAGGCCTCGACACTTTCGTCCAGTAGCTTTGATGAACTACTCACAAGATCTGAGATATTCGTTGCTGAGGCCTAAATATCTCCGCGATGATATTCCCTGACCTCTGCTGGACTCTCAGGAATGATGCAAAGTTGAAGTTCCACAATCTAAGCCTTATGTTCTGCTTTCATCTTCTCTATCTCGCTTCCATACTGTTGTGCATAGTCTTTCATCTTGACTATTCTTTGTTCCAGTTCTTCTTCACCCTCCATGTTGAAGTCAGGGAGACGTCGACACGCCTCATCCAATACTCGGGCTACTGTAGCCTTCTTGCTTTCTGCTTCCCTCTTCTTCTGCTCAGATTCTTCCAACTGTACTGTGAGGCTCTCACTTTGCTTTGTGGTGATCTCTAACTGCATGTGTGAGTAGCTGTCTCATTCTCGAATCTCGTTCATGATTGCCAATTGACAAAGATGCAGCTCTGGCATAGACAACTTGGTGTAGTCTATCTCAACTGTCATGCTCATCTGTGATTGAGATGCTGCGTTAGTTATTATAAGGGCTGCAATTGGTACCTTCCCTCTGTTGTTTCTGGTGGGCCATTGTCTCATATCTAGCTGTGCGCTTACTGGGGCACTGCTTGCTGCAATGCCAGTTGCTGATCTTTTCGCTAACTCCTTTAGTTCTATAATTTGTTGTGCTACGCCAGCGAGCGCATCAAGGTGTGTAGCTGCAAACTCTTCCCACTTGCTGGATAATACTTTTATGGACTTCATCAGAGCCTGATCAAGCTTGTCAATTTTCAAAACGGGCTCTTCGATGATATTCTTTCCCTTCGACGCCTTAGCTTTCTTTCGGGGCTGAGGCTTAGTCACTTCCTCTACTTTGGGAGACTTGCGCTTATCTGGGCGATTGGGGTCTGAGATGGTTTTGACCGATTCCTCTTCTTCTTCATCAACTCTATCATCTCCACCCTAGTCACCTTCACTCTGGTATGACTCATCTTGTTCTTCGCTTTCTTCTGGTGGGTCACTTTGCGGCGGATGACTAGGACCTGTGCCCACATCTGTCACTAGAGGGACTGGTATGTTGGGCCTTGTTCCCACATCCTTCATCCATTCAGCTGGCCACTGCTAGACTACTGCGATGATGTCTTCCTGGTTCACGACATATGGCAACTTCCAGCATGTATGCTTATTATCTGCACGGGCCTGGATGAAGACATTGTGCATGTCAGCCTTGAAGTTGGCCATTCTAGCATACTTAGAGAATAGCTTATTACTGAGCCGCGCTGTTTTTAGAATCTCATAGGAAATATTCATCGCATAGAAGGCGAACACGTAGTTCGTCATCTACTGTAAGGATTTATCCTAAGAAACCCAAAGAGATGCGTACCTCGCTGCGCCAGGCATCTACGGAGGCACATCGACAAACTGCGCCTCAGTAGGTTCTCTCCATCCTACTAGTGCAATAAGCACTAACAACCATGAGTAATGAAAGGTTCTACCTTTCTCTTGCACATTGCAGACATCTTCGAGGAATTCCCTAGCAATGTACTCTGCCCATTTGTAACTGTAGCCTTCGGCACAATTTGCAGCAATACTGACAATCGAGGCACGTACTTCATTCGGTCTGCACTTTCGCATTAATTTGCATGCTAGGAGCTCTACAGTGAAGCGAATGTTTTGGTGCCAAAATTGTTGAGGTTTGATACCCCCGCTTTCCTTTTGTCAGGCCGAAGTGGTCCTTCATGTGCTGCGCCAGCTTCATATCCTCGTGTTTTTTGACAAATTCAATCCCAGGATCGAGCCCTTCCTTCGGGAATCCTGTAATCCTATGAATCAGTTCTCCATCAATAGGTATTTTTTGGCTTCCTATCCATAGGTTCCCATCATGCACCAACGCCAATAGTTGCTTGACCACCACGGTAACCTGTGTGCTACAACCAAAGTGGGGGACATTTAGCATCTTCAACAAGCCAGCTTGCTCCAAGCCAGCAGCCCACTGTTTGACTTCTAGTAACATCGTTTCGGCCTCCAGATAATGGACAGAGTGCAAAGTATTTCCCTGGTGCAAATTGTGGAAACTTCCCATGATCATTCGTATCGTGGTCTATGTACTTGAGTCGGTCTAATTTTCCTATCATCGTTTCGACCAACTGCACACCCTATGGCAGTGAAGGGGTGCATAACGTGAACTTGGATGTCCCCTGAGGTGGCTGAACTCCTGGTCGAACAGGTGGAAGATATGGTGGACACTGCAATGCAACATTCTCATATTCATCGAAGTCTTCAAAACCTTCAGGTGGGAGCTCTACTGAACCAGGAGGATTCATCTCGGGATCCTCTGGTGTATTTCCTGATGGCTTGTGCCTTTCTTTGTTCCGCTTAGAACGAACTTCTGCCTTAAATTTCTTTCTGGTTGATCATGTCTCCATTGGTTGATTCAACGCTATGGGAGTCTCTTCGCAAGGTGTAGATGCAGTTGGATTGCTCATAAGGTTCTGCAAACCCCTCTGTCTGAATTCTCTCAACAATTCCTGGACTTCGCGATCAGATGACATGGACTCAACTCAAGAAAATGTGTAATGAAAAATTCACAGGTCTAGGTGTCTTCTTATAGAATCCAATGACCAAATATACCATAACTCTGCATTAAAGACACCAAATCTAACCGAGCGGCAGTATATCTTGTCCAAACGGTGCTAGATTCCCCAAAATCTCATCATTACAGGAAGTTAATGTAGTTAACATACCGCCGCCGCCAAATCTGATTCTTTTCCAACGGTCGCATTTTAAGCTTCGGTATGCCTCTCTTCTTCAGCACAACCACTAACTTTAGCTTCACCACAATGAGGATCTTCGACACATCCTATCACAAGTTTCGACAGAGCTTCGAGCTTCGACCCATGACAGAATTTCTTCCACAATCTTCGATAATTCGTGATTTTTTAAACAATCTGTTGAAGCTCTCTGAGAATAGCTTCATTATAGTCTAGCACCCAATTTCAACTATTCTTGGTACTTAGACTCTTCTTCTTGGTATCACTTCTGATCAGGGGGTACATGCTTGTCCGTGTTCTTCTTTAATATACTTCCATTCACCATGGAGGGCAAAATTTCTCCATTCAATTTAGTTAACTGAACTGCATCACCATCAGTAACTTTTTGAACTATGTATGGTCCTTTCCAATGTGTCTTGAGCTTACCTGGGAACTTCATGAATTTACTGTCGTACAAGAGCAAAAGATCACCATTCTGAAAATGCTTCTTCTTAATGTGTCTATCATGCCATGATTTTTCTCTAGCTTTTTGTACTTGTTGCTAGAAACCGACAATGAATCTATCTTCTTCTAGTTCTAGTAGCTTTTCTAGCCTTTCATTCAACATAGCTAGATCATCCATCTCTGTGAAGGAAGATATTCTGAGGCTAGGAACAATGTACTCCATGGGCATAACTACTTCCTGTCCATATACCAGCCTAAAAGGTGTATGGCTTGTCAACTTCTTGCAAGTGGTTCTATACGCCCATTATACTACTGGAATTCTAAGATCCCAATCATTTATGTTAACATTGCAAACCTTCGTCAGAGCGTGCTCAAGAATATTATTAAAGGCTTCAACATTCCCATTTGCTTGAGGATGGTAGGCAGTACTCTTCTGATGATATACTTGAAATTCTTTGGTCAATGCTTCAATAGTCTTATTCAGAAAATGTGATCCTTGACCACTCATAAGAATTCTAAAACAGCCAAACTTCGACAAGATGTTATCAAATATGAACTTCACAGTTGTAGCAATGATACAGTCCTTGACTGGTTGAGCTTCGGCCCAATGAGTAAGGTAATCACTTGCTGTGATAATGTATCTTGCTCTAGATTTCTCTACAAGGGGATTGATTGGTCCAACAAAATCAATAGCCCATTTGTCAAATGCTTGTAAAGTTACCTATAGAACTAGAGGCATCTCATACCTCCTGGATGGTTTTCCTATCCTCTCACAAATATCGTAGCTGTGGAAATACTCTCTTGCATCCTTTTGAATCGTAGTCCACCACAATCCAGCTGTCAGAATCTTCTGTGCTATAGCTTTTCCTGCATAATGACCTCCTGCTGCTCCAAAGTGTGCCTCAGCCAAAATCAATGGCTTTTCATGCTCCAGGACACATCTGCGCAGTATTTCATCCGGTCTCATCTTGTATAGATGTCCTGCTATCAAAGTAAAGTCACCTGCTCTAACCACTAGCTGCTTCTTCTGCTGTGTTGTCATCTCAGAGGGTGCAAAACCTGTAGACAAGTACTGAACAATATCCTGAAAATAGTCATCAACCATCTGGACAGAAAACAACTGGGCATCAGGAAGATCTTCGTCCAAACTAGTAGGCTCTTCTCTTGAGTCAATCCTCGACAAGTGGTCAGGCCCCAGGTTAAGTCTTCCTAGCTTAACTATGATCTCAAAGCCATACTCCTGAAACAAAATCAGCCATCTGCATATCCTTCCACCTAACACAGGCTTGCTAACCAAATACTTCAAAGCAGAATGGTCAGTGAACATCTTAAAATGATATCCTAACCAATAATGTCAAATTTTTTGCAAAGCATAAACCATAGCTAGACCTTCTCGTTTTGTCGTATTATAATTCTTTTCTGTTGTGGACAATTTTCTACTTGCAAAAGCAATAGGGTGATCAATATTACCTTCACCTGACTAAGCCAATACTACACCTAAAGCAATGGAAGATGCATCGACATGAATATGAAACTCCTTACTCCAGTCAACGAATACTAAGATAGGATTAGTTACCATCTTTTCTTTCAAAATATCCAAGCTTTCCTGACATTCAGGTGTCCACTCAGACTTAATATCTTTCTTCAATTTATTTTCCATAGGGGCATTAATCTGAGCATATCCTATAATGAATTTCCTGTAATATCTAGTATGACCAAGCATAGTGCGAAGTTGCTTAATAGACTTCAGAGGTGGCAAGTTCACAATAATGGCTATATTCACAGAATCCACCATCAATCCTTGCTTGCGTAGAATGTGACCTAGCAGAATTCCAAAGGGTGCACAAAAGATACACTTCTTCAGGTTCAATGAAATATGATGTTGTTTACACTTGTCCAGCATAAGTCTTAAACATGCTATATGATCTTTCAATAAACCAAAGATAGTCCAATCATCAAAGTAGACTTCCAAGAACTTATGAATAAATTCCTTAAATGCAGATATGACTACTCTGGAAAACATAGTGGGTGCAATATTCAATCCAAAGGGCATAACAGTATATTGAAAAGATCCCATTTCTATAGCGAAGGTTGTTTTATGTCGATTCTCTGGAGCAATTCTGATCTGATGGTAACCTGAAAATCCATCAGTGAAAGAATACACTTCTTGACCTCTGACATTCTCTAAAACTTCATCTTTGAAGGGAGTAGGAAAAGGATCATGTAAACATGCATCGTTCAGCTTCCTCAGGTCAACACAGATTCTAATTTCTCCCTTGGTCTTCTTTTCTTGTACCACCATAGGGCTGACCCATTCAGACTCTTCGATAGGCTCAATGATTCCTGTAGTGAGCATCTTATCGAGCTCCATCCTTACTTTTTCTTTATATTTAGGGTTCAGCCTATAAGGGCGTTGCTTCATAGGCTTCGCATCATCTTTCAAAGGGATTTGTATCATTCCTATATCACCAAGGATACCTTTCATTTATGAGAATTTCATCGGAAATAAGTCTTGATACTCATGGAGAAGTTCAGTCACTTTGCTTACCATTTCTTTGTCCCAATAATATCTAATGGTAGCGTACTTAGGCATTTCTTCTAATCCAATGTTTACTTTCCTTGTCTTCAAGGGCTAAGTTACTTCAAGTGATTCGACTACTGGTCCATGTACTTCACAATGTCTTTCTAACTCAGGAATATTAATGTTGCGAGGGTCATCCTCTTTGTCAATGGCGAGGTTATAGCATTCTACTGCATTATCTTCTTGTTCCTTCCAATCAAGTTGGTACTCGGCTATTTATTTATCATCAAACAACTTATTATGGAGCAACCTAATAGCTGCATCCAAAGCAGGTCAAACTTCATTAATAGAAAATGTGAGCACAAAACTATCAGCAAGGCTAACCCAACTTACAGTACAATGGTGAAGCTCCACCTCTGCATACCAGTTCTTTGCTACAGGTTCCAGAGTGTGTACAAACCTATGTACCCATTCTTCATAAGGTACATGCTGCCATTCTTCATAACACTGCTCCAAATGTTCTTGAGGGCTAGTCTTACCATTAAATATGCTTTGTACGTCCTGAGGTTGATCCATGAATCTCAAGCAAATAAACTTTTGACAAGCTCAGGTTTCGGCAGGCAGAAGAGGGATATTAGTGTACCTTTATCATTAAAAAATAATAATTATGCAATACAGAGCTTCAACATTCACTTAAATAGCTTCACAGTATAGATAAAAGGACAGTTTCTTGCTTAACCCTTAGTTGGCAATTCACAGCAAAGTTAATACTTAGCAGTTTATCTTACTTAATAATTCATCTACTTATCAAATGCATAAAAACATAATAGGGACAAAATAAACAGAACCACCACAACACAAGATATACGTGGTTCACCCCCAGTGTAGGGGCTACGTCCACAGAACTGCATTTTATATTCAACAATTTACAAAACACACAGTTCTAATCTGTGCACTCAGTTGCAGATCTTCTCAACATCCCAAAACTGTGGACTTAGCTACAGAACCTTTCTTCCAAAACCCTCTGCGCACTCAGCTGCAGAGGTCATCCATGTACTCAGCTACGACTTAACCTTAAACCCAAAATAGGCCTTAGCTTCTTCACATCACATTATCATACACAAAAACTTACTTGACTCCTTTACATAAGTGCCTATTTATACAAGTGCACTATTACAGTACCATGGACTGAAACCATGGGTACCCAAAAACCATGGGACATTTACAAAAAGAGGGGCTTCAACCCAACCCCGAAGCCCCTAAGACTATTTTGGACTACAACTCCGCTTACAAGCTTCGCACCAAAACCGCGGAGTTGCCAAAATTAAGGACCTTCAAGGTCCTAGCCCCAACAAGTTGTAATGATGATAATACCTTGAAATGCTTAATCATTTATGAGCTTATCTGTTTTGTTGGCAAGCTGTGATTGCAGGGAATGTTTGGCAAAGGGAAAATAGAAAATTAGATGGCTTTGCATGATAGTATAGAAGATGTCAATTATATACCTTATGCATATCTGAGACAAGCAGTTTGACTTAGTATAGATTTTCATAAATACATCAATGTATGACTAATTAACCCTGTTTGTTTTATTGTGCAGTCGACACGGAGATTTTATTGTTCCCTCTCGTGAGATCATGGCAAAAACAATTATAAGGCTCTTGCTACTAAATTTTAAAAAGTACCTAAGGAACAAGATGATTTATGGATCGTCCGTTCATGGAATGGTGATGTGATCAGTAGGTTTTATATGTTTTGTTCCACATATGTCATACTCATTGTTATCAATGAAAATAACAGAGTATCCTAATGTATGTATATCGAGTTTTTGTAGTGATCTAGTGTCTTAAAGAGGTACTTGAATATCGATGTAAATGAAGGGTAATATTAGGCGTGCGAACTTAAGGCAAATAGCACAACATTTATATTTAGTTTGAATATTATTTCCTATTGGATTTAGAAGGCTCGTGCTGGTTGTATCAAAATATTCCTACGAATTAAGGTCATTAATCAATAGGACAAATTAAACTCGCATACCAGAGGATTATGAATTTTCATTGAAAGATCTTTTTCCATAGCATGGACATGGGTAGGTTGGCTTAGTTTGTTACATATGGTATCAGAGCCAGCTACAACACTGGACCCTTAAGAATGGGCTAACATGATAGTTTTGCAGGATTACATTTGGAAGAAATTGTGGCACTTCGTACTCTCTCGTGATTTCGTCTTTTGTAGAACAATTCATAGAAGTGAGAAAGGTAAACTTTTGTGGCCACCATATGGGCACCTGCTGAGTTCCATGGCGAGCACTGTACAAGTAATAGTTTAGTTTATTTAAATTGTTGATATTGAACAAAATCTGTAAATTGATTTTGTTATGTTCTCAATAGATTAGCATTGATGGTCTGGAAGCCATCGATCATGTGTCTAGAAATAGTGTTTGTGACTCAAATATGCATGAATAAATTTTCTATTTTTAGTTTATGCATACAGCATTATGGATAAAGAAGTAATTCCTTCTATTGTAACGATATTTAAATTGATGGGCATTGATAACAAGCTCCCCATTAGACATTGAATCAATTGTAACTACTGTGCGGGGTTTTTATTTATTTATGTTCGAGAGGTCCATGCATTTTATAGGGTATGTTTTCACTTTGAGAGATTTATCTCTTGTACTGACTCTTGATATGCGTTTACCCAGGGAGGTAAATTATATTATATAGGTTTGAGAGATGCATTTTACATTTGTTTCTCGCAGTCGAATTCTATCTATACTTGATGCTTGATGGACCTAGGTAGACTGTAACTTTTGGTTGTTCATTGGATTCTTTTACTGATTTTACATTATCTTGATTTTGATTTGGATTTTAATTTCACTTCCATAAGGGTGGAGTGACAATGACACCTTCAGGTGATTAGTTCCTCCTATATAAATTTATTATAACATTTAAACGAATGCCTCCACCATTTATTTTCTATTTTCCTTTTCATAGGGGTGAAGTTACAGTGGCACTTCTTATGATTTAATTCCTCATGTTTTAAAATGATGCCTTTGTTTTTGTCAAAATGGAAATTGCAGAAAGGTACTCTCCTTAAATATCCTTAAATTTTAGAATTGTAAAATTCTATATTCAAGATATAGTACAAGGCATGAGAATCTAAAGTAAATATTAATTTTGTTAGCAATTTCCAGTAGTAGTTTTGGAGGATGTCTATAGTCGAGAACCATTGAGTTGCTAAAAGTCACACATCGAGAGGATCTATAAACTTTGATAGAATTGTAGCAATGGCAACATCAGGTGAAACTTAGTTTTGAATTGGTAAGGTTGAAATCAAGAGAGTCGGATAAAATTGATTCCATCCCCTATTGAATGTTTACTCCTTGCTTCACAAGTGGGATGTATTTCTGATGATTTTGTAGAACTTGTATTTCTTCAATGACTTATTGTAGCATCAAAAATGAACCAACATTACAATTAAATAACTGTGAGAGTTGTAACACCCTAGTTTTGACCCCGTTGCATTAGATGTATATGATGTATATATTGTAAGTAATCATGGTGCGACGCTAAAGGCCAAGGCCCCACCATTGATTGGTTATGCTATGTTTCAGATTTAAATTGTCACTGATGGTATATCGGGGCATGCAGCATATATAAAGTTTATCATCATGTAAATATGGATCTGTAATTAAAATGAACCCCGACCAGCTATGATCGCAGCAATTAAATTGAGAAGGGGCATGATTTTCACAAGGATAAGGGTGGGGAAATGTCAAACCTTGAGCCATGAGAAAAGCCATGTGTCATCTTTCCTTGTTTTATTCTAACCACCACCATTCAGAACTGATGCTGTTAGCTGGGGAAGTTATGGATGGGAGTGGAGTGTGGCTAGACTGTCAGTCCTTGCCCACACACACACTCCACCAACGAATTGAACCTCGCGATGGGTAGAGGAATGACTACGCCTCTCATTCAACGCACTCCAGGAGGCCATACTTCCCTGGTCTGTTCATCCACGTGCATAAGCAGAGCTACTCATCCTCACGCAGGGACCATTGTCAATTCATTATTCTCACACAAAGGTTGGGAGACTGTAATTTCTTCCCCAGTATGGTCTGTGTAATTTTTTCCCCAGCGGCTTCGATTGTGCCAAACGGGTTGTTGTTCCCCACGTGTGTTAGTAGTGTATGCTGATATGTTTTGGGACTGTTGTTTTCCCCTGTTAAGATGTAATTGCTGACTAATTGCCTGCGTGCAATGGTGGGTCTTCGGACTGTGTTGGGAGCAGGGATGGGGGATTGGTTTTCTTGATAAACCTGGTGTGTTTGGAAACCAGATAGACAGAGCTAGAGGGTTGGATTTATTCTCCACAACCCTTGAATAGCACTGGAAGGGAATGCAGGGCCTGAGGGACTGTGTGGCAGAGAAGGGACCAATTCCTTGTGTTGTGTGTGTGTGGGTGTCTTAGAAGTCAGGCTAGTTCTGTTGTAGGTGTTCCTAGCTCTGTAATGGGATCACTAGCTTAGCATTTAGCCTTTCCCAACTCCTTGATGGCCTGATAAACCTGACCATGTTGGATTGGTTGTCTTGTTGACAGCCTGATAAACCCAACTGTGTTGGCTTAGTTGTGTTTTGTGTATCCTTGGCTATGTGTAAGCCTTCTTGCTCCCTATTCCTTGGAGAATCATGCCCAACTCAGGGGTGGCAGCATTTCTGAGAGATTAAGGAGCACGTTGGCCTATGGTTGGGTGGAACGTTGCAGCACCATAGCTGGTTATGGAACGAGATGTTCATAGGATAAGTAATATTTCCTGATTTACTTCTGCAATCTTATTTACTGTTAATGATTATGATGAACATGTTGAATGAATGTTGGTATGAATGTAGGTTGCTTCCGCTGTGTATGATAGATATTTGCATCTGTGTATGTTCTACTTCAATGCATCTTGTTTTCATCATTTTTATGAATTCACATGTTCATGGGGCTGGTATCTCGGATGGTTAACACCATGGTAGTGTCCTCTTCACCGGTCAGAGGGTCAAGGACCCTCTCGTCCCCCTCAGACAGACGTTCCTTGATGAAGGAAATCTTATGTTTGGGAAAACTTGTAATTTTATAATTTTTCCAGGAGAGGGTAAGTAATGCTGGTTTATATCAATGTTATGCATCTAACTCTTGTGTTACTAACACATTTGCAGAATCATAGTCACCTTCAAGGGCAGTATTTCAGGTAGTGCAATTGATAATCCAGAGGTGGTATAGTCATGAGAACCCATGATGGGTATGATGCTCGGGATTCTTACGAGTGAGCAGAAGATGCCATGGGAGAAAATGTTCATAATAGAAATGATGACATAGAGTCAAATGGAAGGAGATTCCAGGAGACACTGTCAGATGTTGTAGCCACCATGAGAAGCTTGATTAAAGCCCAAGAAGAGCAGCATCAGTTGAATGCTGCAATGTTGCAGAGTTTGACAGACTTGTAGAGAAAGATAGACTTCAGACGAGGTACAACAAGGCCAAAAGGCAGTAAGAGCAGTACTAGGAGAAGGAGAAGGACTTCTAGTGGATCATCTCATTCTGAAGAATCCAGCGAGGATTCAAGCTCTTATTCTCATAAAAGGAAAAGGAAGAGGAACCATAGGGATCGCTCTCGAGATCAATTTAAGAAAGCTAAACCTCTTTCATTTGATGGTGAGGTAAAGACTGGACAAGAGGCCGAATCCTGGATTCTTTGAATAAAGAAGTACTTTCAAGTGCATGATTATTCAAGAAACATGAAGGCAAGAGTTGCCATATTCAATCTGAATGGAAGAGCATCCATTTGGTGGGAACACTTCAAGTAAGTAAGGAGGATCAGTGAAAGGAGACTTAAGTGGAAACAGTTCAAGAAGTATTTCAAGCAGAAATACCTCTCTGACAGGTATTATGATGACAAGATTAAGGAGTTCCATGAGATGAGATTGGGACAACAAACCATGGAAGAGTATGCAAATAATTTTTTGGAGCTATTGAGGTATGTCCGGTACATCAGATATGAAAAAGTGAAGGTCCAATGCTTTCTGAGTGGATTACATTAGTCTTACAAAGATAGAATTGAGTATTATGAACCTAGAACTCTTGAAGAAGCAATAAGGAAGGCTAAGTATTGCTATGAGCAAAGCAAAGGTAAGCCTGATTACCATAAGGCATGGAAGGATAAGAAGAATGAGAAGTTTGACCAAAGAAAGAAAGGTTTCAAACCTTCTAACTTCAAGAATCAGCAGAAGTAGCCATCCCAAGCTGCGAATAAGCCAGTTGGAGTGGCAGGAGAAAAACCTAAGGATCCACAATAGAATAGAGAGCCACTTCAATGTTGGAAATGTGGAGGACCCCACATTCGCAAAAATTGTCCACTCGACAATGAGCGTGCAAGGCCAGCTTATAACATTCAAGAAGCAGAAACAGTGGGTCAAGTAGCAAGGGAAGTCCCTAGGATTTATGCAGCACTGGAGGACCGCTAGGCAGACCACCAGTCAACTATGGTTGAAGTAGCAGGTAAGATTGTTGAGAAATCTGTTTCTATTTTGATTGACCCTGGTTCTACTCACAGTTACATTACTTTTAGAGTAGTGGAGATTTGTGATTTTAAGAAAGTAAAGCATAGGAAATCTTGGTTAGTATAGCTAGCCACTGAAACTAAGAGAAAGGTCAGTGAAGTGGTAGAGAAATGTCCATTGGTCATGAATGGATTGGTCATGTTTGTAGATCTGAATGTTATACCTCTTGGTTCCTATGTTGTTCTCATTGGAATGGATTGGTTAGAATCTCACACGGTGAAGCTTGACTGTTACAATAAGAATTTTGAATGCAGGGATGAAGAAGGGAACCTAGTAGTTGTGAAAGGTATTCCAAAGGTGATTTCAGTACGACAAGTTTCAGTAATGCAGTTGAAGAAGTTCTATAGGAAGGGTTGCCAGTTGTATGTAGCTCATATTTTGGAGACATTAAGAGATGAAACTCCAAGGTTGGAGGACTATCATTTGTTACAGGGATTCAGGGATGTGTTTCTTGATGAGATTCCCAGGCTTCCTCCAAAACGAGACATTTATTTCACTATTGAACTTGTGCCAACAGTAGCACCCATGTCCAAGGAACCCTATAGGATGAGTACAAGGGAGATGCTATAATTGAAGATGCAACTGCAAGAGTTGTTGGAAAAGAAGTATATCTGGATGAGTGTGTCTCCTTGGGCAGCACTGGTTCTGTTTGTAAAGAAGAAAGATGGTACACTCAGGTTATGTATTGATTACAGGCAGCTGAACAAGGTTACTATGAAGAATAAATATCCTTTTCCTAGGATTGATGACCTCTTTGATCAAATGAGAGGAGCAAAGGTATTTTGCAAGATTGACTTGAGGTCTGGTTACCATCAAGTGAGAATCAAGGATGAAGACATTCATAAGACAGCCTTCAGGACAAGGTATGGGCATTATGAGTTTGTAGTGGTACCATTTGGTCTCACGAATGCACCAGCTACATTTATGTGCCTTATGAATAGTGTCTTCAATAGGTAATTGGACAAGTTTGTTCTTATTTTCCTTGATGACATTCTTGTTTATTCTAAGAATGAGGAAGAACGTGGAGAGCATTTCAGATTGACATTGAAATTTCTCAGGGAGCATCAACTGTATGCAAAATTGCGCAAGTGTGACTTCTATAGATATAGGATTCAGTATTTGGGTCACATTATCTCAGAGGAGGGTATATCTATGGACCCTGAAAATATTGAAGCCATTATGAATTGGCCTACTCCAAGAAATGTGACAGATGTAGGATCTTTTATGGGACTTGCAGGATACTATAGGAGATTCATTGAGGGATTTTCCAAAGTTGCACATGCCATCACTTCTTTACAAAAGAAGGGGATGAAGTTCGAATGGACATCGAGGTGTGAAGAAAGCTTCCAGCAGTTGAAGAACCTTCTCACGAGTGCACCTATATTGAAAGTTGCAGATCTAGAAAGAGATTTTGTGGTGTGTACCAATGCATGTGGACAAGGGCTTGGAGGAGTCCTTATGCAGGACAACCATGTGATATGTTATGAGTCAAGAAAGCTGAAGGAACATGAGAAGAATCATGCCACTCATGATCTAGAGCTTGCAACCATAGTACATGCTCTCAATATGTGGAGGAATTACTTGATGGGCAGGATATTTGAGCTCGAAACAAACCATTGTGGTCTGAGGTATTTGTTTGATCAGCCTACTCTGAATTCTAGGAAAGCAAGATGGCTAGAATTTCTATGTGAGTTTGATTTTGAAATCAAGCACATAAAGGGAAAGGAAAATAAGGTAGATGATGGACTTAGCAAGAAGATGCAGGAAATGCATGTGGCATCTCTTAGTATTTTTCAATCAGTTTGAGGCAGCAGATTGTTAGTCATGCTGCTGGAGATGAATTGTATGAGCAGGTAAAAGACAGATTGCAACAGCAAGGTATTGAGAAAAGGCATGAGGGATATGAATTGGAAGAAGATGGACTTCTCACTTATAAAGGTAGAATTTATATTCCAGATGTAGTCAATTTAAGGAGATTTGTTATGGATGAAATCCATCAAGCTCCGTATTCTGGTCACCCTGGATATCAGAAGACAATTTCTACAGCTAGGAAGCAGTACTTTTGGAAAGGAATGAAAAAGGACATGGCTGAATAAATTTCAAGGTGTATGAAATGTCAGCAAATAAAGGTTAAACATCAACATCCAGTAGGTTTGTTGCAGCCTTTTCCAATTCCAGAAGGGAAATGGGAAGTCATTTCCATGGATTTCATTACAGGATTGCCGATGACTTGGAGACAACATGATTCCATCATGGTTGTGGTGGACAAGTTGACAAAGGCAGTGCATTTTATACTATTTAATTCTACGCATAAGACTGATGACATTGCAAATATCTTTATGAAGGAGATATTCAAATTGCATGGATTGTTGAAGGCAATAGTCTCTGACAGAGGTTTTCAAGATCACTTCCAACTTTTGGAAGGGGTTGTTTGCAGATTTGGGTACAAAGCTAAACTTCTGCACTGCGTACCATTCTCAGACAGATGGGTAGACAGAGAGAGTTAATTAGGTGCTTGAAGATATGCTTTGCATGTACGTGACAAACAAACCAACCAAGTGGGACGATTACTTACACTTGGTAGAGTTTGCTTACACCAATGGATAGCAGGCATCCTTGGGGATGAGTCCGTATGAATCCTTGTATGAAAGAAGGTGTAGAACCCCTGTGACTTGGGATAATCTAGTGAACAGGATTGTGCTTGGACCAGAATTGCTCAGGGAAATGGAGCAAGAGGTTGTAAATATCAGGTAGAATCTGAAAGCAGCACATGACAGACATAAAAGATATGCAGATAAGCATAGGGTGAACCCGGAGTTCAGTGTTGGGGATCATGTTTACCTTAGAGTGAGGGCAAGGAAGAGTTCCTTGAAGCTTGGAAGTTGTGCCAAGTTGTCACCAAGATATTGTGGGCCATTTGAAGTGCTTGAAAGAATAGGGCCAGTTGCATATAGACTTGCATTGCCTGCTAGCACTAGAGCTCATAATGTTTTTCATGTTTCTTTGCTTAAGAGATATGTACATGATCCTAACCATATGATAAATTGGGATGTGATTCAGGTGGAACCTGAGGGAGAGTTCTGAATCAAGCCAATGTGCATCCTCGACAGGAACGTCACAATGCTCCGGAACTAGGCCATAAGGCAGGTAAAAGTGCAATGGGAGCACTACAGACCTGAAGAGACTACATGGGAGCTGGAGGATGCCAAGTGATTGGCACATCCATTTTTGTTCAATTCTGTGAAACACTGATGCTATACAAGTGTAGCATTTTGTTCAATTTTGAAAAGCACTGAGGACAGTGCTATTGAAGGGGGAGGGGAATGTAACACCCCGGTTTTGACCCCATTGCATTAGATGTATATGATGGATATATTGTAAATAATCATGGTGTGGAGCTAAAGTCCAAGGCCCCACCATTGATTGGTTATGCTATGTTTCAGATTTAAATTGTCACCGATGGTATATAGAGGCATGCAACATATATTAAGTTTATCATCATGTAAATATGCATCTTTAATTAAAATGAACCCCGACTAGCTACGATCACGGCAACTAAATTTAGAAGGGGAATGAATTTCACAAGGATAAGGGTGGGGGAAATGTCAAACCTTGAGCCATGAGAAAATCCATGTATCATATTTCCTTGTTTTACTCCAACCACCACCATTAAGAACTGATGCTGTTAGCTGGGGCAATTATGGCTAGGAGTGGAGTGTGGCAGGACTGTCAGTCCTTTCCCACATGCACACTCCACCAGCGAATTGAACCTCACGATGGGCAGAGGAACGACTACGCCTCTGATTCCATGTGCTCCAAGATGCCATAATTCCCTGGTCTGTTCATCCATGAGCATAAGCGGAGCTGCTTATCCTCACGCAGGGACCATTGTCTGTTCATTATTCTCACGGTCAGGCTGGGAGACTATAATTTCCTCCCCAGTATGGTCTGTGTAAGTTTTTCCCCAGCGGCTTCGATTGTGCCAAAAAACTTGTTGTTCCCCATATTTGTTAGTAGTATATGCTGATACATTTTGGGACTCTTGTTTTCCCTTGTGAAGTTGTAATTGCTGACTAATTTCCTATGTGCAATGGTGGGTCTTTGGATTGTGTTGGGAGCAGGGATGGGGGCTTGGTTTACTTGATAAACATGGTGTGTTTGGAAACCACACAGCTAGAGATAGAGGGCTGGATTTCTTCTCCACAACCCCTGAATAGCACTGAAAGGGCATGCAGGGCCTGAGGGACTGTGTAGTAGAGAAGGGACTGATTCCTTGTGTTGGGTGTGTGTGGGTGTCTTAGAAGTCAGGCTAGTTCTGGTGTAGGTGTTCCTAGCTCTGTAATGGGCTCACCAGTTTAGCATTTAGCCTTTCCCAACTCCTTGATGGCTTGATAAACCTGACCATGTTGGCTTGGTTGTCTTGTTGACGGCCTGATGAACCCAACTGTGTTGGCTTGGCTGTGTTTTGTGTATCATTGGCTATGCATAAGCTTGCTTGTTCCCTATTCCTTGGAGAATCATGCCTAGCTTGGGGGTGGTAGCGTTGATGAGATATTAAGGAGCATGCTAGCCTATGGTTGGGTGGAAGGTTGCAGCGACGTAGCTAGTTGCAGAACAAGATCTTCATAAGATAAGTAATCTTGCCTAATTTACTTATGCAATCGTATTTACTATTAATGATTATGATGAACATGTTGAATGAATGCTAGTATGAATGTAGGCTTCTTCCACTATGTATGATAGATATTTGCATCTGTGTATGTTCTACTTCAATGCATCTTGTTTTCAGCATTTTTATGAATTCACATGTTCATGGGGTTGGTAGCTCGGATGGTTAACGCCATGGTAGCGTCCTCTTCACTGGTCAAAGGGTCAGGGACACTACAAGAGCTACCTCCTGTGACCTTTTTGACACTTCATGATGAAGAGAAATTGTAGGCTAATATTGCTTTGTGTAGCTTGACAATTGTGGAAGGCGTCCTTTCATTTGGTTGATGAGGGTCAATCACAGATGGTGGGTGACAGAAGGAAATTGCATATGCTAAATAAATTACGGAGCTAAAATTGTGCATCATAATCAATTGCTAGAGATTATTGTGCTGCTAAACTTGTGCATCATAATCATTGGTCAGAATTTCTAGCTTTATCATGACCCTTACTAATTATTATTGATTTTCTTTAATCACAGCATTAAACAAGGATAGGTCCTGCAAATTAAAGTTGTGGTAGTTATTGTCAAGGATAGATGAGAAGTGACAGAAGCAATACATCATGCTAAATAAGTTGCAGCTTTAAACATGTTCCTCATAAATCATGTAGACAATTGCTAGAGAACCTAGTTGTAGTGTGGCACTTGTTGATTGCTATTCATCCATAGTATAGACTCATTGGTATAAGAAGCATATTTTCATTTTTTTTGGAATGGCACACATTGTTAAAGATAGTTGGATATATTTACCATTTAAGATAATCTGGTGGGTTACTATGAGTGGTTGAATGCTTTGTGTTTTATGTAGTAGGTCTTGTGATTGATCCTGGGGTTGCTGCCTCTATTGTATGCATTAATTGATGTCCTTACCAGCTAAGCATTGTGATGAATGTTTATGAGATTATAACATATTTTCACCGTGAAAAGTACACATCACTATAAGTACCGACTCTAAAACTCTGTCAAGATGTGAATATAATTGGTGGGGATTAAAGACTGAAAGCTTCGAATGACAAGAAACATATAGTGTAAGTGAACTGCACTGTAAGTATTTATTCTGACTGATTAAAAAGGCTCTAGATGCAGTCGATAGACTCAGGAGACTAAAAGTGACTCGACAAATAATGATCGGGGATGTTTCAATTGAGGGGAAAGTTTAAGACTTAACAAAACCTTGTGAACCCATTAATCAGGACCGAGTGCCATCATGAGGCCTTCAGTGACAAAAAAAAGTCAGTTTGCTTATTATTTAAATTATGTGTATGATCTCTATGCAAAAAGGAGAACTGATAAGCATGAGGAAAACTATTTAACACTGGGGAGAACACGCAATTGTTACTACCTCTATTTCTTTGCTCTTGATAGTCTTTTTCCCTAATAGATCATATTCTATGAATGCAATAAAAGTTTTCCAACTTTAAAAGAATAAGGGATAAAATAGAAGCAATCTTTAAGAATATTATTACTAAGCATAGTCTTTTAAATTTACTAGGAAAACTAAAATAGGGACTTGTTTAGTCAATACCATTTACCAATTAAAACATATTTTGGTGCACCAATCATTAATCCACACACTCTCTTTTCAAGGGGAATAAAGTCATGGGTTATTGTGATATATATATCATCATTGAAAACAATAATTTAGCAGAAGATAAGAAAAAAAGAAGGGCAAAAGGGAAATAATAAATAACTAAAACATTTCCTTATTGATCTTTAACTAAAGTTGAGAGACTCGACGCATGCCTCAGGGTGATTTATTTCACAACAAAAATGGCAGGGGCAAATTAAGGATTACTCGGAATAACCAGCAGAATCATCGCAACTCTAGGGCTATTTCAGGACGACTCACAGGCTCACTTGAAACCACGGAGGACTTGATGATCCAAGCTTGCATGTAATCCGAATGCAATTTGGGAAATTATGGGGGGTGTTCTTTCGCATAAGTGTGGCCTGCATTTTCTGGTTTGCCTAAAAGTATTGTTGACCCATTATTTTCTTGATTTATACTTTAAATTATAGTTGTAGGAAGTGTCTAACTGATAACCATAACGTTTTCCTTGCCTTTTGAGATATTAATGAAGCATGGGCCTATGATTTGGCATTTTGAGAAAAAACCTTGGCATGCATTCTTCTTGGGTTGATCTGGCTTTGAGCTTCTACTGGGTTTTGGGATTTGATGAATATAATCATGTCTTCTTTCTTTTTTGAAGAGATAGGAGCATGTATCATTTTTATTTATTTGGGGTTTGATAAAATTTAAGCGTCTGACTCTTCAGCGAACTCATATATGAAATTATCTTGGTTTGCTACTTTCATCTATGGAATATTTATGTGTTGTGTCTACAGTCTCTTATCAATGATCAAAAGGTGAAATAATCCATGATATCTAAAAGTTTTTTCCCTGTATGATATGTGTTTTACATATTATACTTAGGAATGTGAATTGCATTGATGCTTTCCATGGGTTCCATGCGCGGGTGATTGAAGGTTCTGGGTAATTATTGTGAGTTTGCATTTATGTGTTGGGAAATATTCATAAGCCTGTGATTTGCATATTCTGTGCATGCCTTGCGACGAGAATAATAGGTATTTTGGGTTGTGAACAATATGTGTTGATAAATGTTTTAGTCATGCCTGCGTTTTAAAAATAAATCACTGGCATGTATTCTTAATAAGAATAAGTCAAATCCACATCTTGTTTCGGAAAATAGGTTGGACCTTAAACCACTTATGGAAATGTGATTACTTATATGTGTGTGTGTGTGTGTGTGTGTGTGTGTGTGTGTGTGTGTGTATTGATAACTCCCACCCTATATCTCAATTGAACTGAATCTGTGGAATAGGATGAGTTTGATTAAGACTCGATTTTGAAATCATTGGATGTGAAGTGATGTATCTATGTATTTTTATGTGTGTGTGTGTGTGTGTGTGTGTGTGTGTGTGTGCCATTACCCTACCATAATGGGGAGCATTTCTTACTTTGACCGCTTAATAAATATGAAGAAGGAATATGGCAAGTAGAACATCATTGTAAGCTTTACTCACAAACAACATTTAAATACCCTTGAATAGATTTGAGATGGGGATTTTGAAGGACATGTATGTGACCTAAACCTTTCTTTGGTCGTCCTATTTTGGAATTTGCAGATTAGAGTTTGGTATCTAAACCTTGTTTGGGTTTTACCAATGTTTCAAATACCTCTACATAGTTTCCATGGTATGAGGAAAATCTGTAAAATACTTTGACAGTGTTAACCTTACCTTCTTGGATTTGTTCTTAAATTGATAATGCTTGTTATTTAAAAGTGTGCAGGTTCAGCCATTAAAGGAGCTTCACGAAGATAAATTACAGGTATGAGTTCTTAGTATGTCAAACTTCATTTCTAGGGTAAATGTTGGGTGCTTTATGTAAAAGCTTTTATATATATTATTAACCCTAGAATTGATTGGTTCTATCCATATCTCCTAGGGTTACATTCCTTAAAATATAACCCTAGATTGTCTATGCTATCTTCTAGATTATATAATGAATATGTTAGATGAATGTTTTCCAAGGAATTTACTAACCCTATGTAATTGATGTTCTGCATAGATTCTGCTAGGGTTTGTATTCTTTTCAATACTTCCTAGGGTGGTAAATATTATCATGGGATTTATATAGCTAAGTTTCCATATCTAAAGTTTGTTTCTATATTCATTTCCATATTTAGAAATTAATACTATAAACTAGGTAAATCTAGACTGGTTGTTTATTGTTCACCTATTATTTATATCTCTAGTGACATATTACATTTGTAAGTAGAGACATGTTCCAGATTATAGTAGATTTAATCATAGGAGTAATTTTAAAGAGATAAATATACTAAATAGATACCTTAGGGTATTATTTACAACATAATCACTTTATATATATATATATATATATATATATATATATATATATATATATATACACACACACACACACACACACACAAATAAGGCCATCAAGTATAAACATATATGAAAACTATCTATACATTTAATTCCAAAATTAAATAACGCATCTAAGACCTTTCAAGGTCTCTATCCATATTACAAATTTACATTAAAAATACTCTGCATAAATGAAACAATATTATAAATAATGAGAGGAGGCATCGTGACCATCCATGTGGTCCTTTACATTTCTTTGATCATAATTCATAAACAAAATTACATAACCATAAACAAAATTACATAACTGAATAAACATTACCATAGCCAAATTAAAATAATATATCTTATACAGTAAACCATATCATAGTAAAACAACATCAAAATCATATCAAAAATCCATTTATTGTAAACAATAACAGGAATCGAATCATGTGGGCATGCAAGACTAGTTTGTTTTATTTATTAAAATACATTAAAAACCCTCCTTGCCAACCGAGGTCGCGACATCGATCCCATGGATGTGAAGACCAAGGAAAATCCTTAATAAGAAACCATATGTACTGTATATACAAAACGACAACCAAATCCTATAACCATTCTCACACAGGCCACACTATACATCAAATCATATGCAGGATGTGGTTTATAAAATACATCCATTAAAATATAAATACACAGAGTCCATTTACATAGTAAACAAAAAAAAACATCGAGGGTCTGTAAACCGTGGCCTCTACAAAACCCACTAATGCACATCGCTCACATAATTCATGCCCTCAGCCAAATTTTAAATCTAATACACAGACTCTACCAAATTAACCCTACATTGTACTATCGCGGCACTGTGGGAAGGCACATGCCATTCACGGCATCGCCTATACCCATATTGTCTATATCTCTACATTACAAACTAATTAATGTCATAATACACTGAATATTCAAGCTGATGAATTCCCACATAAATCCACCATAACCAAGGAATAAAGGCAGGGAAATAGTGCTATACACATCATAAGTTAAGCTATGGTAACTAATTAATAAAAATAGTATGCATTTATATTCAAACACTTTCCAAGTAAACTACACAGTCATCATATTAAAATTTATAAACAAGTTTACAAAGGAATGCCAATGGGCTAATGCACCATTGCAAGAAATGGTTCAACCCATGGCTAAAATTCCCCAATGAAAATACGATTTGCATAAACCAAAACCAAGTATAATAACAGCCCCAAGTTATTTTTGCAAACCCAAATTTATACTTAGAACAAGAGGGAGTGCAACTTCACTCCAACACCGAAGCCGTTTAGATACTGTCCAAAAACCAAGTATGTATTCATGCGAGAAGGTGAATCTTTAAAAACCCCACAATGAAACCCATAGCATAAAACCCTAAACCAAGAAACAATATATGCGCAGTCTTCCCAAGAGGGCCAAAAGGTAGAAAATAAAATATTTCTCACAGGTTTACCATGTCCAGAAGTGAAAACTTTTGGAGCCCACAGAAGCAAAGCCACGCTGCTCCTCATTCCCCTTTGGCAACTGCAAAACACAAACCAAACGAGGGATGAAAAGTATGACTGAGCAAACATTAAGCCAAACCAATGTGTAGGCGTGTTAAAACCAATATGGACATACCTCAAAGTCTGGAGGTCACCTCCATGGTTTTCCCCCTGCGCAGAGCCATAGTGCAAAACCCCAAATGACGAACAACACACACAACCATCATGAGCCCAAGACAAAGGGAAGGTTGTTGCGCTTCACCAAGCGCATTGAATGCAATAGCAAGAAACCATTAAACCCACATAAAAACCCACTCTCCAAAGTTTTGTTTCACTGCTTACAACATGACCATCTCTCACAGAAAGCTCAAACCCTGCTATTTTATGGTCATACCCTATGTTATGTCTCCACCCAAACTCTATCACATGTTAACATGTAACAATGTTTTCATTATGGTTAGTTTGCAATAGTACATAAGTCCATAGGATGCATTACCCAAGGTGTAGTGGCATAAGGCACACCCCTTATAAGTTAAAAGATATACACTTTAGGATTACAACCTTATATTAAAAGCTAATACAAGATGTGTTAAGCTTAAATGCTTAGTGAACATGGCATATGCAATATGCCATGTTAAACTTTGTAACCCTCACAAAAAAATCAAAGGTCTCCCCTTGATCCAATATAATAACCTGCCGAATAGGAGAACATAAGAGATGTTAAAAGGTATAATAAAAATATAATTAGAACGTAAAATGTATTAATGACTTATAAACTAGTGAATTTAAAACATAACGAATATTAATTAGTGCACAGGAAATTTAGCCGTAGTAGCTACATTGACAATAATGACACTTACCAAGTTATAAAACCAAGTCGATAAGCATAATAACAACTAGCAGCAAGTCTTGTAGGATCAATACGGCCAGCACACTTTACACCAGATCCCCTCACAAAGTAGTGAATTGCATAAGTAAATAAAAGAGGTTCCTTAGTTCAATCCTACATAACCAAGTAACACTCTACCTCTCAAACCGTCATGGGATCACAAGTCATGCCACGCCACCACTTTGTTTCCCATCAACAAAGTTAAGTTAGTTTTTATTAAATAAACAAAGTACACTTGTGTAGGAGTAAACCAATGATCTATACAATTCATTAATTCACCCAAAGTAATAACTAAGATGTATAAATAGTTTAAATAACAAAATTAAGACAAAAGAAGTAAATGAACTAATAATCACTAAATGGATAAGAGATTAACAAGACAATATGGGCAGTTTTTGAAGAGATCAAAACTATAAGTAGTGCATATAATTCCGCTCAAGTAATAATGATCCCCTTTATGGTAGTTTCCACTAGCTTATAATTTTTTTATTTTTATTTTAAATTTTTCAGGACATTACATTGAGTATTAAAGAATACCCAAAAAATAATATTTAAATCTTAAATATAATTTAAAAACAAAAAAAAATACTAAAAATATCTTTTTACTAAGCCTAATTTTAAAATTAACTTACACGTAAGTTATGGTCCTTTTTTTTCTTTATTGCCTGCTTTTACTGAGTTTTCAGGCAATTGGGAAAGTTTGACTAGGTGAAGTTAAATTGTTTTTTGTCCTCATCATCCTCCACTCTTTTCTCCTAATAAAAGAATCTATGAGTTGTCCTTCCATCACCTATTAGCTTGCCTAATTTATTTTGTCAATTCATGAACTCCTAAATAGATTTGGAAGCTGCTTTATGCACGTATGGGGGATTTGCTTAGATTTAGTAATCCTTCTTTTGACCTATTCGAATGGAATCCCAATGCATTTGAATCTCTCATGTAATTACTTATTGTGGCAGCCTATGACTTCACAAGGTTGGCTATTGTACACTTATTCAATACATATTAGTGTTCTACTCCATATTCAATCTCCTTTGTGTGTAAATTGAATGCGTAATTGGCAATTTTTGTGAGTGTAATTGTTCTAACACCTGGGTTTAATTTACACATGGTATCAAAGCTTTTGTAGATTGATTTCCATCCTTCCAATTTGTTATTGCAGGTTCGACATCATTGACTAGGAACATTCTGCTGACTAAAGGGACAATTTCTGAGCTATGGATCAATCTCAGAAGATCATCTTGACTCCATTTAACTTATTTGAATGGAAAGCAGAAATGGAGATACTATTTAGATCGAAAGGCCTATATAGAGTGACAATGGCGATAGAAGCAGAGCCCAATGCAGCTGCAAAGAAAATTAAATGGCACAACAGGAGGGATGAGGCCTATGGTCTCCTGTGTCTGAGCATATCCAGAGACCTCCTTTTCCATATTGATGGATTAACATCATCAAATGAAGTATGGGAGAAGCTTGTTAATATTTTTGGTAAAACAAATGAGATGAGGGGACATCAAATTGAAAATGAATTGATCTCCTTGAGTCCCAACAACTTCAAATCCCTGCAACTCTACTTTTCCAAGTACAAAGCCCTTGTTTACAGCGAAAAGAGTGTGGAATTGAAAAGAAGGAGGAGAAACTAGTTTAGGCCATACTCTTGAAGCGTGGCCTTGACTATTCAGTGTTTGTCTCAACCTTCCATGCAACAAAGTTGAGAGCTGAAGCCTAAAAAATGCCTAGCCTTGTAGATTTCATGGAATCTCTCACACAAGAACAAGATAATTTGGTGATGATGGGCACCATCAAACCTTCCAAAGACCAAGCTCTGGTTGCTGGAGATTCAAGGGTGGATTCAAAAGGCAAGAAGAAAGCTAAGAAGCTACCTGAGCAAAAGAGACACAAGAACAAGTCTCTAGAGGAGCCCCAAGGTTCTAAGAAGAACCCTAGAAGAAGAAGAACAAAGGAGAAATGAGCAAGTGCACATACTACAATAAGGGAAATCATCCTGAAAGCTTCTACATGAAGAATAAAATTGACATGCTGACCCAACTCCTGGAGAAGAATGGAATCTCCCTTCCTGATAGCTCAAAGAAGAGGGAAGGAGGATAAAATTTAGAAGACAGAGAGAGAGTTCATGCATTGGTTGCTGGTACATCAAGCTCACCTGGTTTCATCATTGATTCTGGAGCTTCAGGACACATGGTTTTGACCAAGGAGGAATTCACCTCACTTGACATTTCGAAAGGTCCACTAATAGTACTAGGAGATGACTCTCTCACTGAATATTTGGGCAAAGGGAGGATTGATCTTGACCAAGGTAAGTTTAGCAATGTATTGTATGTTCCAGGTCTTGCCTCTAACCTCTTATTAGTGTATCAGATGACCCACACATGGTCTCCAAAGAAGGTCATACTCTCCTTTGAGGAAGTTGATATCATAGAGATCGCAAGTGGTAAAGTCATTGCAAAAGGAGTTGCAAATCACACTTCGAATGTATACATGTTCTCACACTTCCTACCCTATTCAAACCCCTATGCTCTTCTGATTAATGCTAATGAGGAAAGCAAGCTTTGGCATGAAATATCTGGCCATCTTAACTATAAGTATATTTCTGATCTTAGTGAAAAATAAATGGTCATAGGGTTACCCAAGATTAAGTTTTCCAAAGGATTCTGTCAATGTTGCATCTTATGAAAACACTAAGAGCATAAATCTGAGAAAGATAGTCATGAGAGAACCTCTGCACCTCTTGAGTTGATCCACAGTGATGTTACTGACCCATTTCCTCATATGTCAATGAGTCAAGCCAAATATGCATTGACATTCATAGATGACTTTTCTAGGTTCTACTGGGTTTACTTCCTAAAACACAAGTATGGAGTTTTTGGCCTCTTCAAAGTGTTTAAGGCTTTGGTTGAAAACTAGTCTGGGAGGAAACTCAAGGTCCTCAGATCTGACAATGGTAGTGAGTATGTAAAATCTAAGTTCATTCAATATTTTGTAGATGTAGGTATTTATATGCAGCATTCTATCCCTTACACACCACAGCAAAATGGTGTTTCTGAGAGGAAGAACAGATCACTAAAAGAGATGGCAACCTGCATGATGGAGGCTAAGACTTTGCCACCAAAGTTTTGGGCCGAAGCTATAAACTGTGCATCCTATATATAGAATAGGGTGCCTCATAAAAATCTTGATGGTATGACTCCTTTCGAATCATGAAGTGGGCACAAGCCAGATGTGACCCATTTCAGGATTTTTGGCTCAAGGGCTTGGGCTAGAATTCCAACAGAAAAGAGGAAGGCTTTCCAGCCCCAAAGCCAAGAGTATATATTTGTTGGGTACTCTGAAGATTCAAAAGGGTACAAGATGATCAATTTGAGCACAATCAAATCCTTCATTTAAAGGAGCATTTAGTTCCATGAAGAGCCTTTAGCAGCAGTGGAAGTTGGAGAATCCTCTTCACCACCAGAACCATTGAATGTAAGTGAAGATATAGTTGAGTTTGCTGATTCTGATATGTCTGATAATGAATATTTAATTTCAGATCCTAACATTCCTACAAGACCAAAATTGGAAGCAAATACATTCATGTAGCTGGAGAACTTGTTGGAAATCCTAGTGGTCCTAGGAGGACTAGATATCAGTTTGAGAGTGCTGTGTGTATGAAAGACCCTTTGTTTGCAGAGAAATGATATATTATGGTTGAATCAGACCCACAAACATATGAATATGTAGCACATAATCCAAGATGGAAAAAAGACATGAAAGAAGAGTTCAGCTCAGTCCAGAAGAACAACACTTGGGAGCTGGTTGATCTTCCCCCAGGGAGGAAGCTAGTTCAATGTAAGTGGGTTTACAAAACCAAGGTTGCTGCTGATGGTTAACCTTTGAAATATAAGGAAATATTGGTATCCAAGGTTTACTCACAGGTACATGGCATAGACTACAATGAGACCTTTGCACTAGTGGCAAAGATGGACTCCATCAGGCTAGCCTTACCCATTGCTGCTTCAAATCAGTGGGAGGTACATCACATGGATGTGAAGTGTGCTTTCCTAAATGGATATTTTACTGAATATATTTACATGCATCAGCCTCAAGGCTTTGCTACTAATCCATCTCTTGTGTGCAAGCTAAAGAAATCATTGTATGGGCTTAAGCAAGCCCCCAGGGCTTGGTATGCCAAGATTGATAAATTTTTGTTGTCATTGAGTTTTGTTCGATGCAAGTATGATCATAATGTTTATTTGAAGCTGATTCATGGTTCCTTGATGACTATTGTCTTGTATGTAGATGACCTTCTCATTACAGGAAGCTCAGAGGATGAAATTGCCTCCTTGAAGGATGCAATGAACCATGCATTTTCTATGATGGATTTGGGGTTATTGAGCCAATTATTGGGTCTCAAGATTGCTAAAAAAACATGAAATAGAAGTACATCAGTACAAGTATCATTTTTATTTTCTAAAAAATTTCAACATGAAATATTGCAACCCAAGCAAGACTCCCTTCCTTTTAGGAGTTAAGCTTGAGGAACAGGTTCTTCTCCTATGGTAAATAATACAATGTATAGGCAACTGATTGCATGTTTGTTGTACCTTACACATACTCGAACTGGTATTTCTTATGCAGTAAGTGTGGCTTCAAGATACATGGATCAGCCTCATGAGATCCATTGGAGAGAAGCCAAAAGGATCCTTAACTTTGTTCAGGGAACAAGGACTCATGGGATCTTCTACAAAGCTAAATCTGATCTTGATTTGATTGGGTTTACTGATAGTGATTTGGCAGGTGACAACATAGATACAAACTCAACATCAAGATATGTGCTCCTTCTTGCTGAATGACCAATCAGCCAGTCAAGCAAGAAACAGAGTGCCATTGCACTCTCATTGACAGAAGCAGAGTACAGAGAAGTTGTAAATGCAACAAGTCAATGTTTATGGTTGCAGGGGTTACTTGGTGAGTGTGGCTTCGAATCAAAATACTAAACTAATATGTATTGTGATAATCAGAGTACCATTCAAATCTGCAATGATCTGGTTCAGAGACAGAGAACCAAACACATTGAAATCCATATGCACTACATCAGACATCTTGTGCACGATGGCACCATTCACCTACTCTTCTGTTCATCTTCAAAACAAGTAGTAGATATATTCACCAATTTTTTTTCTGAGAATACATTTAGCAATCTCAAATCAATGCTGGGGATTTTTGATCATGCTATGAAGCATGATTGATGACAATATTTTCAAATTTTGTTTTACTATCCATGTTTAAGGGAGGACTTTTCCCACTGAGTTTTTGCCTCTTTCCTTGGTTAAATGGACATGCAGTATGTAAAGGGTGACTAAGCCTTGTTTATAGGCCCTATAATTTTCTGATGTTTTGCTCATAAGTCAGGATTAAGGGGGGGTGTTAGAATAATCAACCCATAGATAGCTACCTTAGACATTAATTAATCCATTTTTGTCTTATTTTCATAGTTTCCATATTCCAACTTATGCAAGTTGTCCTCCACATGTCCAAAGTCGTCAAACTTGCAAAAAATAAGTGATGGAGCACTTAGAAAGCCTCCTGGAATCAATTGTGCTTTATTCCTATCCTTCCTAGCGCATGTTTGCTTTTTCTACTTTACTGCCCGCTTTTGCTGAGTTTTAAGGCAATTGGGAAAGTTTGACTAGGTGAAGTTAACTTGTTTTTTGTCCTCATCATCCTCCACTCTTTTCTCCTAATAAAAGCATGTATGAGTTGTCCTTCCATCATCTATTATCTTTCCTAATTGATTTTTCCAATTTGTGATCTCCTATATAGATTTGGAAGCTGCTTTATGCACCTATGGGGGATTTTCTTAGATTTAGTAAGCCTGCGTTTGACCAATTCGAATGGAATCCCAATGCACTCGAATATATCATATAATTATTTATTTTGGCATCCTATGACTTCATAGGTTTGACTATTGTACACTTATTCAATACAGATTAGTGTTCTGCTCCATATTCAATCTCCTTTGTGTGTAATTTCCATGTGTAATTGGCAATTTTTGTGAGTGTAATTGTTCTAACACCTGGGTTCAATTTGCACAGTT
>LPNX010444822.1:81714-92578 GCA_001517045.1 Pseudotsuga menziesii
AAATTGTTCTAAAAATTGAAAAAATTAAAAATTATTATAAAATTTGTAAATTAATTTTCATATATAATGACTTAATATTTTACAAGAACTAAAACTAATCTAGTCCCCATTAGAACTAAAATTTACACCCAAACTAAAGAGTTTTAAAATTTACATCCACATTTTTTAAGTTAAATAACCACTTTTTTCCATCTAAATATGGTGAAAAAGAGTGCAATGTGGACCTATGTACCAATAGAAAAACTCGTTGCTCATAAATAAATAAAAAACATGAACTATATTACCAACTAAGAGATCATAAAAAGGGTTAATAATTAAAGTATATTAGTCGTAGAGAAACATGATCGCCAACTAACTGCACACGGATTCGAATCAACGGCCTGTTGGGTGCTTGGATTGATATCAACGACCTGACACCCTGCCCACTCCTTATAAAATTGTATTAATTTTATATAAAAAATATCTAGGTGGGAAATTCGATGAATTGGATCATTCATAAGCATAACAAACTTAACTGATTAGGGTTCCTAATATGTGTTACATATTTAGGGTTCTGAATGGTAATGGATTTGTGTATGGCATTGGATATGTAGACAAAAGGATTTCATTAACAATAATAACTTCATAATGGATTTATAATAAATTTCGGGTTATCATAGATCTTTATAAATAAAGTACCAACATATTGTAGAATATCCATTCACGGACAAAGGATTCAGTGACAATCATGGGTGGAGACGAGCTCAGAACCAACAAAGAATCAAAGAAAGTCAAGGATCCTATGGAAACTACTTTGTTCATTCAATTAGAAGTGAAATACTTCAAGAATTTCGTGCAAAATCACACAAGTTCAAGCAAGGATGATAATGACAATGAGAAGTGTGAGAAAGAGAAGAGCAAAAGGACTTCAGACATGAATAATGCAATAGCACTGGATCAACCAAATAATGTTTTGGATGCATCATCATATTTTTCAGTTGTGATTGCAAATGGCATCTACTTGGCACCACAATCCCACTTTATCTTGGAGGCCCCATCAACTATAACTAACAACCTTATGTTTGAGATGCCAGCAACCAGCTATGTCGTCCAACAACTATGAGATGCAATCCCTGCACATGAAATCTCAGCAATCCTATCTCTAGGAAATAGTTACACACAATGTCTGAACAATACAAATGACGCTCTTATGAGATATGACTTTCATGATCTTCTGAATCCAGGCAGAGGCCTCAAGAACTCAGCAACCAGCCATCCATTCCATTAACTATCACATCCAATGCCTACACATGATATCTTAGTAATATTTTCTCGAGCGATGAGTTACACAAATCTTATGAACAATAGAAATGATGATCTTATGACATATTACTTCCATGATCTTCTGAACCCAGGAAGAGGCCTCAAGAACCCAACAACTAGCCAACCCCAACATGATATCTCACCAATCCTACCTCCAAGGATGACTTACCCAGAGCTTCTGAAAAATACAAATAAAGATGTTATGAGCGATGACTTTCATGATCTCTGGAATCCAGGAGGAGGCCTAAGGAACCCATGCCTTCCATTGATTATGAGTCCCAACCCCCACCCGTGATATTTTTCAAGGGATGGGTTTTACATGTATTCTCTTTGATGTTAATCTCTTTCCAGGTTTAATAGATGTTTTTGCACGGATGGGTTTTACATGATATATTATTATAATGATTTATGAATTTATTAAAATATCTATTTTTAAAATGGTGAAGTTAGTTCTAGACTAGCTTCAATGGATGAAGAAACTATAAATCATTTGTTGGTGAAATGTAGTTTTACAAAAATTATATAGAAGGAAGTAATGTAATTTTTTAATATTTATGGAAATTAGGATTTTCAAACATTTGGTTTTAGTATGAAAAACTACAACACTTTTATTACCACTAACTATAAATGGGTGAGTGTACAAAGTTGAGGGAACTTTTGGATGCAATGGTGGAGTGAATTCAGTCACTCTTGATCCATAAAATAGAAAACATCCCAAGCAACCCCGAACCTGCCAAGTCTAGTAGTCCCAACGCTGCCAACAGGTATGAAAAGTAGGATAGTAGAGTAAATCGTGCCCCCATTTTAGTGAACAAAATCATGCCCCATTTTGTAAAACCTATTTTTTTGATTAAAACCGGTCTAGCTTATCATTTTTTCCACATCCTAGCACTGTTGGAGCTGGATGGAGTAGAACATGAGTGGGTGAACATGTTTTAGGTGTACCAAAGCCATCCACCTCCACCTTTTGATCCACCTCTTCTTTGTGAGGTATTTTCCTCATTTCTTCTCATTATTTTTTTCCTAAATTCATTAATTTGTTTGCCCTAATTTGAAAACTAAACCAAAATAAATTAATTTATGGCTAATGGAAACAAAAACCCGAATGGAATTGACCAATCAAAAAATGCAACCCCAATGGAATGGGCCAATGTAGACCAAAACCCAATTTAATCATACAAATCAAATATTTTTTATTATTTACGAAAACTCATACCCAAAATTCACATGCCCAATGGAAACCAAAAACCCAATTAACTCATAAAAACAAATCAATTTCACTATTTCCATATGTATATTCATAATAATCCTTGTGAATACAAACCAAAATTCACAAATATGCAAAGCTTATTAAGCACATTGCAAATTTGCATAAGTAATTTACATGCCCTATGTAAACTAAAACCCCAATTAACTCATAAAAAACGAAGAAACTTTACTATTTGCATATATGTACATTTGTAAGCATCATTGTGAATCCAAACCAAAATTAACAAATATGCAAAGTTTGTCAATTATATTGCAAGCTTGTATACAACTAAAAGAAAATCAAGTAGAATTCATGTATTCCCTAAAATACATAAATAGACATGGTAAATCCCTTTCCTCTATCCGAAATATCAAAGTTGGTCATCCAAGAACATCAATAAACACCTTATAATTTTGAAGAAACTTCCTAATCCAAGTGTTAAAGTAAGGTATAGAAGGTTCCCATGCTTTTAACAAATATTTCCTCTTGACCAAAGGGTACATTTTTGATAAGGTCAAGATAATGAATTTCAACAATAGGCTCTACAAACATCAAGATACATAGGTAGGTTGATGTGTTTGATTAAACATGCCAATCACATACTATCATACATGATATAATCGAGTGGAAACCTTGTAACCATAAAATCCATTATACACAATTGTGCATTTAAAGTCTCTCATGGTTATATAGAAAGAGGGCATAGAACTAAGATAACATCAAGTGGAATCCATACATGGCCCAAATTACATATAAACAAGGATATGCTAAATAAACTTTGGAGTCCTAAAAAAATCACGCTACAACTAATAATTACATATCTAACAAAATCGTTTCCTATACTATGATTTTATTCATCAATAGCACATTATGCTGCTTATTCTAGGGTCTAGTCCTTGCCTCTACCTGCAATCTAGGAGCTGGTCCTGCAAGAGCATTAGTCAGCACCTCACAATTTCGATGAAAATTCATAATCCAAGCCTTAAAATCAGCTGGAGGAGCTGCGCAATCAACATATGCACATAAGACATTTTGTGTACACATGCATATGGAAATTGGAATTAATACTTGAATTTATGACATAAATTTAAAATGAATAAAATGTTAAATGTTTATTCTCAACTATAAAATTCAAGATCAATTTTTAAATTTACATAAGAGATTTAGTTTATGTTGTTATTTGTCATACATTAGTTATACAGTTTTCATTGCTTAGAGATATCATTATATCATGTGTTTATATTTCTAAGGATATTTTATTTGTATTTATGATTGCAGTGGCTACTATGGATAAAAATGCTGAGATACTTAGGGTTATTGGCCATCTGAGAGAGATTGGTTTTGCTTGGAGTGGTGGAGATGAGATCTGCCACTCCTTTTCAGATTCATTGTTGACTACCGTTGATACGATTGCAAGATCAAATGATGCTTTGTATAGCATCACATCGTACAGGAAGAGGAAAACAAAAAAGTTACAACACATTCAGGGGTTTACAAGAGGGATATTACATCCTTTCCTCATAAAAATAACAACATCCTCGATGTTCATAGTTTAACCAATATCATTCTTCTATTATGTCGTCCTTTCTTGTTTTCGTCCTTTTGATCCGGCCTCCTTCGATCTTTCCTGTCTCTTCTCAGGTTTATATTGCTCAAGACCTGCAATTTCCTGCACAAGGTTTGGGTCTAGCCCAAAATTTTACTCAGTAATTCATGTTCAAGATTGTAATTCAAATTAACCAAGATCTATAGATCCAAGTTTGCATTGTAACAATCTGCAATTTTCTATTTTTCTTTTATTGGCGTTGTGATGCTGAGTCATTTTAATAATGCAATTCATTCATCAATAAAAAATAATTACTACCATTTTTGGTGTTGGTCCAACCCTTGGATAGTTATGTCATCCTCGACCTAAGGAAAGATCTTTTCTTCATTTTTCACATTAAGCATGTAACAGTTTAATTACTTAAAAATTTATGAACTCGTTTTATGTTTGTTACATTTTCCAAACATCTTTGAGTTTCTTTTCCATTCTTGTGTGGACTTACGACAATTTTCTGAGGTTACTCTCCCTTTTAACCACTAGTTAAAAGTTTTCCCCTCAGTGACATTAAATCACATATTGTCTTCCAGATGTCCAATTTTTGCCTACATATTTTTGCCACACCATATTCCTAACACCAATGTGCCCATGTGGTAATTTCTTTCCTAAAACCATTGTGCTACCGCAATGTATATGCCTAACACCAATGTGCTCACGCAGTAATCAGTTGCCTAACACCATGGTGCTCCTGCGGTATTCAATTTTTTTCCTTGTTCGTATTCAGTATAAATTTTAACCTTGAATATTTGTAATGCACACTCCTTAGTGCTTAGCATGACTTTACTGTCATTGTCCCGATTCATGAATCAGTTACACGGTCAGTCATATAATTCATTGATAACCCAAAATTTCAATAATTAGTTATCAGAATTTCATAATTTGCAGCGATTTTAATCATCATCCATGAGTTATATAACCCTGTAAATCATCTAGAAAAATTACTCCTTACTCTTTTCTAAGCAATTGGGCGCAACTTATAAACGCAGGGGGATTTTACATACTGTAGTGCACATTGACTACATTAATGGTCATGATCTTGATGAAGCCTGCAATGTCAGTATAACATCATCCACGGTTAATACTTGGTTTATAAAAACTCAAAATTCGACAATTTTATAATAAGTAAGCCATCACCCATACTTAACCTTATTAATTACGGCACTGAATTACTAACAACCAATTCCGGCTGATAGTATTCCTTGCATATTCTGCAATATTAGCATATAACATTGTACAACATTCATCAATCAATATCAACCTCTTTAGACGTCCTTACTAGTCTAAATTTGTATATTTTCTAGTGAAGGGATATTCCAACTTATTCCACATTTGTGAGTGGCGATGTTAGGGACACGAGCATTCCAATATCATTAGTACTCAAAGTAAAACATAATTTCATATCTTAGCTACTTATGTCCTATCATACAACTTTTCTAGCTCATCTGAATGCGAGCCTTTACATAGGTGTGCTCTTTCTACACAACCAGTAACATTAGGTACAACACACCATCCTATTTACCTTAGCTAAATTGTAGGCCAAGTCCATAAGCCGCCTGGTTCCCTTTTAAGGAAATACTGTAAGGAATGTTGTCATTCTTGTGCAAATGTATAAGAGATCAAATAATGCCAATGATTATGCATAAATAGCTACATAACCCAAATTCTTGCATACTAATAATTACATTCAAAGGATACATTATAACAGTGGTGTTATTAACTTGAATTCTCTTCCTAACAACTCTGAAATTCAAGTCCTATCCTTCCTTAGTGTCTATTTTTGTATGCCAATGGCATTCAACATTCACACATCAATCCGTCAACTTCTGATAAGGTAGTTAACATTTACTTTCTGAGGATTTTTGTTACACACAGCCTCAAAAAACAAATAACATTCACTTCTTTCATCATTCAGTTATTAGGTGTAACAACTAACCATTTTTACAAACACAATTCTTCATTATATGCATTTAGGACCCAAATTCGTCTGATAGATTACGAGCAAACACATAGGTAAAAGTGTTTTGTCAGAAACTAATGGACCCAAAATCTTTGAGAAATAGTATTTCCTACCTTCAATCTAATGCTCCATCAATAAATTTACTTTGGCTATAATTAGTCATGCACCTTAACCAATTATTTATTGCCAACATCTGTATTCAATCGTCTATGTTCGACTAACATGTATCCATACGATTTAATGCAATCGTTTCATTCCTGGTATTACATGAAATTCCAAATGTAAGGGGTGCTTCCCTATTTTACATAGTGTTTGTATTGGTAACATTTACTTAATACAATTTGCATTTTGTATAATCTTGATAGTGCAACATATGTTTTAGCATGGCTACTACTTTTAGCATTACTTACCTTTTTCTTAGATCATTTTACTATACGTGATAGTTTGCAGCTAATTTTTTAGAGAGTCTTCCAAGGGGAATATAGTTACTCCCAAATGATCAACTTATCAAGTTCCCTTTTAATAGCTACCTTGCTATTCTCAAGGGATTTAGGTAGGTTATGTAGGTATGTTTATATACACATATATCCATAAGCATAACCCTCCACATTACAATACTTCTAAGATGTTTGGAGTATGAGCCACTACATTTATTTATTACAATAATGAACCTCAAATTAGGTCTAGAAGACCTTAAATCAAAAACAATTTTCATTAGATCCTTAGTAGTCCTATTATTTATTGTTAGTGATGTAACCCTTTCCCACTAGTCCTTAACAACAATTGTTCGATGATTTTAAAAGTTACCCATTAGCATTTGTCAACCTTGTAGTTCTAAGAATCCTGTATATACCAAAGTCATTACTAGTGGGTTCGACTATGCATGTAGTATTCAAAGGTCACTCTTCGACAATTCAAAATTACTATTAAAGACAAAGATTGCTATAGTATCTTCATTGACCATGAGTTTTTCTAAGAAGACTCTTATACCTCACCAAGAATTTACTCATGCAATTTTAAATAAAGATGAAACAATCACATTAACCATTCATAAACCTTTTCGAAAGAAAATCGAGAAAATATCAAGATACCTATGCACTTATGTCATCTGCCTAATGTTGAAGTGGGAAAAGTAATGGCCATCTTTATTGTGATCTTGAGAAGATGTTCCTCCTTCTCCTGCACAACTACAAGGTCAATAAACATTTGTGTTTGGTACAACTTAAGGTACCTGGTTTTCCAAACATTGTGAAGTTGTTGATTTCTATTATCACAGAGAAAAAAATCATCGTTAGTTCCTAAACGAAATAGGTGGAAGCATTTTGAGCCCAAATAGGCCCAAGCATTTCAACTCTTGCTCTGATACCATAACTAAAATACCTCTCATACCTCAATGCCATCATGGATGAAAAAGGGGGTGAAATTTTGTTTTGCGACAACATTTGTCAATCATGTTAGTGGAAGATCTTACATGACATTTCAATGGAAACATGTACAATCAAATTAAAAAATTTCCAAACTACACGCATTGTAAAATCAATCATTTGACCATGTACATCCATCTTCCTCTACAAAACCAACCACGCAGTTGCATCCAATTCACTAAGATAACAAAAACTAAACATGCTCATTATGCTTCCTAGTATTCACATGATTAAGTAGTTCCCTCAATGGCAGAATACTGGTGTAGTAATTAACCTGTCATTTGATACATACTCCAATGTTCCTTAACAACATTTTCATCTATACTAGGCTTCGACTAACAATATGGATCTTTCTTAGTGGATTAATTGTTTATTGGTAAATCCTTAGCCACCATGTATCCACCATCAGATACCTGGTTGTTGGGCTATCATCTTCAATAGGATCGACTCGATGGACTATTCATTGTTTATTTTCTAAGTAATGAACTATGACAATCCTCAAGTTTCAATCAAAAGTTTCCCAGCCAAAGGACAAATTCTATCTTCAGTACATCCACACACTACTCCTACTCTCAAAGCGTTCCTCTAGATTCAGATTTTACTTATTTAGATATACCTGTAACCCTGTTAAATACTCATGGCATACACAGTTATATAAAACCAAAATCCACACATTATATTTTCTAACATTCCCTTAGATTATAGTTGTTCGAAGAAGGCTTGTGCAAGAAATCATGTGACATACCCACATAGGTAAGATCCAAATCATTGTTGCAAGAGTACTTTATGCTTCTGAACAACCATTCCTAGGAATTGAGAATGATAATAAAAATTAAACCCGTTTTACATCATCACCAGAACATCATAGATTTGATTCTATCAAGGTTTACCGTTGCAATCCCTTTTGAGGTTAATATTCTTTATAATGCTTGATACATGAGCCAGAGAATTTATTCAATAACTCATAACTTAATCGTTTAACATATCATAATTATTGAAAATAAGCATTTGACACATAATTATACCATCTATCCTCTTATACATAAACATTCACGTGACACACATAAATCAAAAGTAAAACAAAGACACAAGATATACGTGGTTCACCCCAGCCAGGGGTTACATCCACCAAAGGTGCTAATCTTTTTTATTTAACCAACTCTTGGAAGTTCACAGATATATATAAGTTCATGTGCAACTTCTTCTTTTTTTACAAGGAAGAAAAGAGGATCCCCATGCTCTCTCTTTCTCTCTATAGTTTAATGTCCAGAAGATACAATCAGAAACATAAGGTTGATGACTGAGTTAATTAAATTATGTCAAAATTTTATGCCTCCTAAAAAATACCACATGCTTAGTCTATTGAACTTGGCCTATATTTTATGACAACATCAGTACTACAATGCAAAACCATCCCCTTCAAATATGCCACTTCGACCAGAACTTCATAGCTGCTATTAGGTATAAGAACTTTTCAACTTAGCCTTGGGCATTTTGAAATCGAGTATGCTAGCAGAATACAACCCTATATGCACATGCAATAAATAACAAAGACCTGGATGACAAGTAATCCAGTAGAGGTACCACATAAGAGTATGACCGGATGATAAAATCATGCTAACAACCTATGCACCTTGCAATATTTATGTCTATTTTGAAGTCATCAAGCCATATCACTATCTACATATCTATGTTCAAAAGATGAAGGCAAAATGCGGTGTTAAATCGCAGCCTGTATCTATGTTCAAATATCATTAAGGCAAAAACAATTTATTAAGAAAAAAACATAGCCTTAATTTTATGTTCATTAAGACAAAATCACAGACTGGGTTTATCCATCTATCATGAAGGCACACATAGTCTATTAAGACAAAATCACAGCCTGGGTTTTATGTTTATATATCATGAATGCAAACACAATCTATTAAGAAAAAATCATAGCCTCTCTTTTATGTTTATATAACGTGAATGCAAAAGCATTCTATTAAGACAAAATCACAACCTAGTTTTTATGTTTATATAACATGAATGCAAACACAGTCAATTAAGACAAAATCGCAGCGTGGGTTTATGTCCATCTATCATGAAGGCACATGCAGTGTATTAAGACAAAATCGCAGCCTGGGTTTTATGTTCATATATCATGAATGCAAACATAGTCCATTATGACAAAATCGCATCCTGGGTTTATCCATTTATCAAAAGGCACACAGAGTCTATTAAGACAAAATCGTAGCCTGGGTTTTATGTTCATATATCATAAATGAAAACGCAGTGTATTAAGACAAAATCATAGCCTGGTTTATGTCCACCTATCATGAAGGCACACGTAGTTTATTAAGTCAAATCACAGCCTGGTTTTATAGTTCTATGCATATGAATATACCTATCATAGCAGATCGAAAAATTCCCAAAACGTTTTCAACAGAAAAAAACACTTACTCAACATTGCATGCGGTCCCGGTTAAGGCCATCCAATGTTGTAACAAATCAGAACTGGGTACTATCCCTCTACATCACCAGCCATCACCTTGGTGGTGTAAAATTGGCTATGCTTGAACTAAGTGTATCATTTTTTTTTCAGCTCAGTTCCCCCCCCCCCTCTCAAAGGTATTTCGTGCCCTATAAGTAACAAGAGGAGTAACCGCTCCCCTTCACTACTCAAGCAGTTCCCATAATTTAAGGCAATAATTCTACCCCTATTTTTGCCGAGGCAGGTCTCCCTAACATATAGCCGTCAAGAAATTTTCCTGACATATAGTCGTCAAGAAAATTTACTAGAGACAGGCGTTCTTCCCAAACTAGCATTTTCCTTTATTGAATGCTTAGTAAGATATTCCTTTTAATTAAATTAATTATGCGGGTTTCAGTAAGATACTTGTTCGGGAGTGGAAATAATCATTTTTCAAAAGGACCATTATTATGTATCATGCTACTTATGTGTTATCTATAAAGGCTTATTCCCATGTATTCTTAATAAAGGGATCTTTATAATAAGTCATTTTCCCCTAGTAAGAGATACCCTCCTCTCTCTTTGGCTAGTTCCACTTACCTCGGTCATTACAATTGTCCAACAGATTATGGCGACCATTTTTTCCCAAAACTTTGGTCACGGCTGTTAAGGTTTAGAGATGATTTATTCCCTCCATTCAAGCTGAACCTCTCCTTCAATCATGTCAAGATTAAAAGTATGAATAAAAGTTCATGTTTTTGGTTGGAGGAGTTCATTCTTTATCTTCATTTTCCCCACAATAAAATATATGAAGGTTTGGACTCCTTCCATCATAACCATATATATACCATATGGTTTAATAGTTATACCCTTGTAT
>LPNX010444858.1:8046-54186 GCA_001517045.1 Pseudotsuga menziesii
GTCACTGAAATTTGATCTTTCATGGGACTCATCGAGGACTCATTAGGTACTATCGGAGGTTCATTCAAGAGTTCTCAAAGATAGCCTATCATATGACTTCCTTACAAACGAAGGGGGTAAAGTTTTTATGGTCTGAAAATTGTCAGCAGAGCTTTGAAAATATAAAAATGTTGTTAACCATGGCCCCGATATTGAAGCTGGTTGACCCCTATAAATACTACAAAATATGTACTGATGCTAGCAAGGATGGATTGGGGGGAATACTATCTCAAGAATGGAATGTGGTATGTTACGAATCTCGCAATTTGAAGGATCGTCAAAGAAAATATGTAGTGCATGGTCTAGAATTGGCAGGTGTAGTGCATGCCTTAAAGATGTGGCATCACTACCTATTATGGAAAAAGTTCCTTTTGTTGACAGATAATGCCTGTGTAAAGAATTTTTTTACTCACTATGGACTCAATGCCATACAAGCTCGATGGATGGCCTTCTTAAGTGAATTTGACTTTGAAGTGAAGCACATCAAGGTTAGGAAAATAAAGTGGTTGATGCACTTAGCCGAAGGATATACATGCCTAATCTTGCATATTTTAAAACTGTTTATTTTGAATGAAATGCAGAAACCTCCGTATGCAGGACACCTTGGTTACCAAAAGATGATAGAATCCCTCAAGAAGCATTTATTTTGGCCTAATTTGAAGGCATGTCTAGTTCATTAAATGTCTAAATGTTTGGAATGTCAATAGGTGAAGGTTGAACACCAACATGGAACAGGTTTGTTACAACCCTTACCAATTCCTGAATGGAAATGACAGGTAACATATTTGTATTTTATCATAGTTTTTCCTTTGACTCAAAAACAACATGATTCAATTATGGTTGTAGTTGATCAATTAAGCAATTTTGCTCATTTTATACCTGTGAAAATTGACTTATAAGGCTGTCAATGTTGCAAAAATATTCCTGGAGGAGATATTTCAACTTCATGAAGTGCCAAAGATGGTAATTTCTGACAGGGATGTCAAGTTTACATCCAACTTTTGGAATTCATGGTTTCCAAGGTTGGAAACAAAGATAAACTTAATCACTAGCTATCACACAGAAACATATGGGAGAACAGAACGAACAAACTAAGTCATTGAGGACATGTTAAGGATGTATGTCATGGAGAGACCCACTAAGTGGGAAGACTAACTACATCTGGCAGAATTTGCATACAATAATGGCTATGAGGACTCTACCAAGATGAGTCCATTTGAAATTCTGTGTGGAGGGAAGTGTACTACCCCTGTTAGTTGGGATAGCCTTGTGGACCGTTTGATGATAGGACCCTAAATATTGCAAGACAAGGAACAAATTGTTCGGGAAGTGCAGAAGAATCTGAAGGTGGCACAGGGTTGCCAAAAGAGTTATGCTGACTTGAAAAGACAACATAAAGATTTTTCAGTCGAAGACCATGTCTACCTTTGATTCAAGCTCAAAATATCTCCCTAAAACTGGGAAGTTGCATGAAAATAACACTGCGGTTCTGTGGACCCTTACAAGTCTTGGAAAGGATTGGACCCATGGCATACAAGCTGGATCTTCCAACACATTTAAGAACTCATAATGTTTTTTCATATTTCATTACTAAAATAATATGTATATGATTCCACTCTCATCATTGATTGGAATGTGGTACAGGTGGAACCAGAGGGCGAGTTCCAGGTGGAACCTGTGCGCATTCTGGACAAGAAAGAAACTGTGCTTCAAAAGCAAGTCGTCACTTGGATTAAGGTGCAATGGAAGCACTTTATCCTAGAGGAGGCGACTTGGGAATTGGAAGATGCCTTGTGAAATAAGTACCCAGGTCTGTTTCCAGAAAGTATGGAAGATGACTGAGAACACTGCAGATAGTGTTACATTAAGGGGGAAAGGATGTAATATCCCCCAATTTTGTAACAATTTTTGAAATACTATTTTATTTTTGTTTTGTTTGAATGTGATTGGTGGAGCTGGAATATTCCAATAGGCCCTTTAAGGAAAGATGTAACTGAAACGTTATGCTTGTAATAAAAATCTAAATGATAGGAACAACCATGTTAAATAAAGAAACTATGCATGCAAGAGTGGGGGATGTGAAGGGTCACTCTCAGGAAATTGCACCATGTGTGGTGCTAGATTCATCCTAGGGGATCAAGAGGTAGTGGAGCGAAAATTCCTGGGGGGAATTTTTCATTAGCTTCAAAACACCTAGGCAAAACAAAAAGGATAAATAAGGAAGTATATGCTAGGACGTGGAACGCTGTTGAGTATGATGGAGGAAGAAATTGCTTGTTGTACTTTGGGTTAGGAAAGAATTTCTCACTGGAGAACTGGAATTGTGTTTGACTATCACCACTCTTGGTATGCATAGTTTAGCTTGAGGGTGAATGAGCATGGAGAGATATGTTCCTAATCTACGATTCGATGGACCGTGGATGTTCCCTTTTCATAAGGGCTCATATTTCAACAAGTTCCAGTACTGATTATTGTTCCTGTTATTTTTATTGAACTTTGGGTATGTTTGTTCATGTATCATATGTGTTTAATGTCAATGAAATGATGAAATAGTAGCTTATTTTTGTTGAATTTAATGATGCTTATGAACTAGTGTCGTCATACATTGTTTGGAATACATTTTTAAAAAATGAGAAATCAAGTGGTAGATTGTGGTTATGCATAGATTTATTTGTTTCCTGCATGATTTCCTTTTATTCATGAGATTAAGGTGTGTCGGTAGCTATAAGAATGCATGTTTTACATATTGATGCAATGTTAATAGAATGCCTTAGGTCTGTTGATGAGAAAAGTGTTATTAAACCGGTGTGTACTCCTTTAGATGCTCTCTGGTTATTCTTGATTTATATAGTGTAATTGATTATGAGTATACTGAAGGTGTTGAGAGCTTGTACATCGTCCTTAGATAGACTAATACAGGTTTTTAGATAGCTCCAATTTTAACCAAACCACTAAAGTAAACCATCCCGACCTATGATCCCTCTAATGCTCAACGAAGAGTGGACTTCAAGTCTACATTGAACTGGATTACATTTTATTTCATGCGCCCCTTCACCATTAACCACCTTTCTTGTTGAACGTGTGAAATCCCTAAGGACTGTCAGATATGGATCGATGATGGATCTCAAACACCATAAGGAGGATGGATAAGAATTTTTTGCACCCCTCTATCATTAACTCCCTTTCCTTTTGAAAGTGCAAAATCCATGAGGACTGTTAGATCTGTATCGATAGTGGATCTCATATACCATAAGGTGGATGGATAAGAATTTTGTGCACCCCTTTACCGTTAACTCCCTTTCTTATTGAATGTGTGAAATCCCTAAGGACCATTAGATCTGGATCAACGGTGGACCCCAAACAGCATAAGGAGGATTTGCTAAGAATTTCATGCACACCATAATTTTATTCATCTGCGCTAGTTGAATCAGAAAAAATGCTCACATCCATTTATCTTCTACGCGATCTATCCCTGTTCTTGATCTTAAAGGTGTTTTATCCACAAGCACCTCTCGTTCTTAGCACTTATCTTAGATGTTAGTTTCATTCATTGGATTTATGCTCAACCGTTGATTTGGTGACCTTGAACATAGATCTACCAAATATGTGCATTCGTTAAAATCTCTAATATTCATTGGAAGGATCAATCCCCCCCTTCAACTCGAAGCTTATCGTTCCTTTTCTATGATTTTGAGTTGTCTATCAAGTAGGATTATATCATGGTATATGAAGAGTAGGGTGGATGAATGGGAGGCACTCTTGTGTTTAGGATTGCTTTAGTTATGGAAATTGTTATTGGTAGGTTGTTCCCTTGCTTTGTTTCATTTCCCTGGACCTCATAGGTTGACGTAGTCCCTGGAAGAGATAATCCTACTATGTCTGAATGACTGTAACTTATATTTGGTGTTTTTTGGGTGGCTCAAACGATGTAGCACCATTCCTTTAAAGTTTTACTGGGATGATTTTTTTACTTGTTGTTAAAGCCATCCTAAGCGACCCTTGGTAGGGAAGCCAATGTGTTAAATCCAGCCTAAGGGACCCTTGGTAGGGAATCCAACATGCTCTCTTGGTTTTGGCCCTTCCTATTTAGTAAAACCCTGTGTAATACTCTAGGTACATAAGGGGGAGAAACTGTGAAGGATATTTTGGTTTTATTTCCATTATGACAGATTGCTTGAGTATGAATAGGGCCTACATGGCACACTCCGGAAATGGGTGTACACTTTTTCAATGTCGGATCATGAAAAGGTTTTTCAATATTGATTACACCCTAGGGAGTGGATGCACTCCTAGTGTCTCAATACTTGATAGAGAATGATATGAAACATGATTATGGTTTTAGAGCAATAACGCTAACAAATATGCTGATATTGTTTGTGCTGTCAAGCTAAACAAATGTAGTCTGGTATTGTACACTGAATGGACAATGGCTTGAGCTCATCCTACCTTCTACTAAATAGCATAGAGAAGGAGACATTCCTGAGGGACTGCCAACTTAGAGAAAGACACGGGGTCTTCACTTAGTGAAACCATGCCATAGCACGTTCGTTCATGGCATATGAAACAATACCCCTATTTTCAAAAAATATTGGAAAATACCTCCCAAAATCATTTTTTTTAACCCCCTCCCAATATGCCTTGCCGATTTTAAAAAACCCCTATTTTACCTATATATTGCATGTATCCATTTTTTCATTTACATTTTTTATACCCCTTTATATTTCTACCTAAGGAAAAAAAAACTAAACACAAGAAAGGGCGATACTTGATAGGCACCCTTAATAGGCAAATCACTTTATTAGGAATTAAAATGTATCACATGATGTCAAAACAAATAAGAGAGGGTTTATTTGTACCAATCTCAAACAGTAGTGTGTTTTCCCCAAGAAGGGTTCAAAAATGAAACTTACACCATTTATAACTGCTTCTTTCCATCACAGACTTTTTATCCAAGCACCATTTTGGTATCTAGGAGATTGTACAACTTCAAAAGAAAAATTGATTTGGAATATTCAATGCATACTGTTAATCTTTTTAGATTAACAACAATATGAATTTAACAAGAGGAATGGACGAGTCGAGCTGGCATCTATTTATCCAATGAAATTGTGAGCATTTAAAGCATAAATTTGTGATGTAAAAATAGGCCACCTTTCAGTTGAAGATTGTATTTCTAGTTCAGATGTCTACCTCGTCACCAAGTTCCTAGCTAAGTTTTACTCAAACAAATTATTTATCATCTACGGGGAAAAGAAAACAAAATTGAGGGTTGTGACAAACAAGCAAGTTGGTCAGAAGACATAAACAAAAAGATGGAGAAGCAAAGTCAGCTAAAAAATATGAGCCAAATAATTGAACACTAGTAACATTATGAGCAATTTCAAATTTAGTCTTCAAACTGACAAATTTTCTTCAACATAGATTCAAGGCAAATTCTGGAGGTGTGACTCTAACAAAGCAACCAACCAAACTACATAAAAATATCTCCAACAACGTATTTTCAAAAGCACTATGATACATAACCCAATCTAGTGTACAAAAATTATCTTGTAGACTTGGCATTAAAACTTTTGTGGTTGGATTAGAGTCATAATCGTCTTCACCAGCTTCATTTTTAGTTTGTAAATGAACCTGACAACCAATATGGTTTGACCATATGGAAAGGGTTCACCTTGTGAAACCCAATGGGTTATCTCAATCAGTTCAAATAGGTTGTTTCAAGGTGGAGTTCACTGTAAGGTCCCCAGTTCTAGTCTGGCTGAGGTTCAAGTCCTGTTGAGTCTGACTGGGTTACCAACCACCATTGCAGCTAGTTGTTGAGCTGCCCTCCATCAAGATATTATAGGGAAGAGGGGGAGAATCCTGTGAGGCTTTTCTTGGAAAGAAAAGGAGTTTATCTTGTGGTATGGTTAATCGTATCCAAAACCAAAGTTTGATTAAGCCCAATGTGTATGAGTGGATCAAATAAAATTAAATCTTACAACCTTGTTTCATTCATGAAAGTCGGGTGGATCTAAATACCCAAGACAATGCTAAGTTTTATATTTTCTACACCAATAGCATTAATAATTGAAAAGAAAACCCAAACCCATGATTGTACATAAGTTTTCAAGTGTATCAAGTTCAGTGAAAAGAGTTTTTTGCATCAAATAAATTGGTTTTCTATTCAAGAGTTAGGATTGCTGAATAAACAAGCAACGAACATTGTTTCCAAACTAAAATATTCATGGCAAAAAGGGAAAATGGCTTGCAATAGGCTATAATTATATTAGAATGCAGATATCTACAGGTGTACATATTGCTTATGTGATTATTGGATTTTACTACATAAGAGATTTTAAACCCAATGTTTCAGATGAACTCGTCACTCATAATCAGGGAAACCAATCTGTTGGAAAGCAATGCTGCAAATGAGGAGTGCACCTATTTATTAATATAAGGTAGGAGGGAAATTCATGTGCTATGTGTAAGGTAGGACAGAAAGTCACGGGCTATATAATATATATAAGGTAGAAGGGAAAGGAGAGGAGGACAGTATCCTCCTCTCCTGTCGCTTCTACCTTGTATATAGCCTGACTTTCCCTCCTACCTTATACAAGCCCACTCAACATTGCTTTCTATTTTAAATTTGGTTTCCTTGATGATGGGTGAAGAGTTCACATAAAATGTAGGGCTTAAAAATATTTTATGCAGTAAAATCCAAAACACACAAACAAGATGTGTAATTAAGCAAAATCTGACAATATAAACAACAGATCACAAACATAGAGAAGATCAATGAAATACATGATTTACATTTTCTAGAGTGCTTGCTTTCATTAGTCATTTAATCCTATTGCCTTGAATGTTTATTTACAACCCGTCCATAAGCTCATTGCAATTTTGACAATATACAAAGCACTGTATGCATGCTAGAAAATAACATAGATTGATAAGGGTCGTATTAAGATACATCTTTCAGGTTATACAAATTCTTCCAACAATGATAGTTGTAGCAATCTCTGAACAACTCATGCTAACTGGAAAAGGTAACTCATTAATGATCTATACCTAGGGCCTACCTGCTGGAGCAGCCAGTGGACCAGCCTTGCCAGATTTCATCCGTGCAACTTTTGATTGAGCAAGCATCTCATCATAGTTCTACAAGTCATTAAACAGAATGAAAAGATTTATCAATGTAGAATCAAAGAAAAGAACATAATGAGAAGGAAGTGTAGAATATGTTCAGCAACAATCCTGCAAACCTAGGTTAAATTTTAAGGCAAGACATTTAGTATAAATGAATTAAAAATGATGAATGCTTACCCTTTTCTCCATGACCAGACCCTGTTTTGGGAGGATCTTATCAGCAATACCATAATCAATTGATTCCTGTGGGAAAAAGTATCTTGATCTTTGAATATCCTTTGCAATCTCTTCTTGTGTTTTGCCAATTCCTTTTGCCAGTAATTCAATGTAATACCGTGTATTTACTTCCAACTATTTTGCCTGAAGAAGACATAATTTCATCAGCTGGCCTATAATAAGTATTAAGAACCCCTTTAAAAGGAGCTAAGTGAGCATTTACCTATTACTTAAGAACGACTTTCAAGATTTCTTAAGTAACATCTTAAAAAAAGGGAAAAATATTACCTTGATATACATATCGATGGAAGAACCACTAGATCTATTCACTACTAGAAGGTGCAGTTTTGCTATGATAGAAAAAAGACAAATCATCAGCATATTTTTTAACAAAGAATTACTAGATATATGAACCTACTAATATTGCATAAATTACCAGAAGAAAAAAAACACAAATCTTATTAACATTTTCAACTGTGTTTCTGACACTTGCATATGAGTGACCCTTGGATTTTGATAGGATATCTTAATTTCAAGTTCCAGTAGACCATATTGCAACAAGATATGAGTGTGCCCTTGAACTTATTGAGAAACTGCATAAGCCTGAATTAAGTAGAGACTCACATAGTACACTTACTTGTTGAGATAGGCATAAGAGCACGATTTCCCTTGGCTTCAAGTGATAGAAGCTTTGTTGCCTGGCCAAAGGCCATTCCAAAGTTCAGTGTGTAAACCTTGGGATTCACATACTGCATACAGGATATTTATAGGAATATACATTTTCTGTGATTTTCAAGATATTTAAAAACAGGATATGGCACCTCAAAAGACCCAAAGAGGACCTTGTGAGTGTCCTTGACAAAATTTCCATTTTTAATTTTGTGTTTCATGTCAATAAAGATCCATCTGTTCAACAATAACTAAAAGTTCAAAGTTTAATATTATTACAAGAATTCAAAGAGGGGGAGATTTAAAAGTCTTGTAAATGTCAACTGTAAATTTCCTAAACTTCAAATTGCATTTTTCAATAAAAATAGAATTCAAATCCATTAGTAAGCCTGTATTGAAAATTAAAATAGGAAAAGATCAAAGCCATTCATTCAACACAATGATGGAGAGGAAATGCCCACAGCATCCATCAAAGAAGCATCTTACAATCTATGCACAATAGAGAAATCTTGCATACACTTGGAATTAACTCAAAGTCCGACAATCATTGATGAAGGAAGAGACCCTGAGCTAAATGCAACATGAAGACTTGTATACAGTAACCCTAAATTCCATGATTTTATAGACAAAGATATGTCTGTAGAAACCCTGTGTAGATAGCATGGAGAGAGTCAGGTAACATGAAGACCAAAGCATGCCAGACACAGTAAGGGGTAACTACATCAAACTGATTGTCATATGCAATGTCATTGGTAGGAGAATGGAATCCCTATGCAAACAAGAACACATTTTGAGTAGCAAGTACTATTTTTGAGATTTCTGTACTTATAACAGCTGGCTAAGAACATGTAAATGTAGAGGTTGACTGCACTCAGAGAGGCTAGGATCCAATAAAAGTAATCTAAATGAGCTTTGTTCAGGTTGTCTACAAACCAGCAACTCCCCTTGTTTCTGCAACTAAGCTTCTCAATAACTGAAATAAGGATGTTGCTTAGAAAATTACCAACCCCTAGAACACTCAGATACACATCAATACCCAAAATTTTCATAGTGTCTGGCATCTTATCATAAAATAACTCTTGCATTTCTACCATTACAAATACATCAGCTATGCCAAATAGCATGTATTGTGGAAGCAACAGAGAAATACTCAATGGAATTTTTGTATGGGGCATATCTATCAACCCATTATCCTTTGCTACTTTGATTCTTCTAATCTTTGTCAATGCAACAGCAATCATTGACATAGTGGAGAAAAACATGCTAGTGCCTATTCTGTGAAGCAGAGTTATACCTAGGCCACTCTATATAAACAGAAGGCCTTTATAGTTCTCTTCAAATATCTCAACATATGGATCTTGAAGGAAGAAGTGTTCTTGCCCTACGGGATTCCTCTTCCTCATAGGAAATACTATTTTTGAGATTTCTGTACTTATAGCAGCTGGCTAAGAACATGTAAATGCAGAGGTTGACTACACTCGGAGAGGCTAGGAGCCAATAAAAGTAATCTAAATGAGCTTTGTTCAGGTTGTCTACAAACCAACAACTCCCCTTGTTTCTGCAACTAAGCTTCTCAGTAACTAAAATAAGGATGCTGCTCAGAAAATTACCAACCCCTAGAACACTCAAAGACACAAAAATACCTAGATTTTTCATAGTGTCTGGCATCTGATCATAAAATAACTCTTGCATTCCTACCATTACAAATACATCAGCTATGCCAAATAGCATGTATTGTGGAAGCAACAGAGAAATACTCAATGGAATTGTTGCATGGGGCATATCTATCAGCCCATTATCCTTTGCTACTTTGATTCTTCTAATCTTTGTCAATGCAGCAGCAATCATTGACATAGTGGAGAAAAACATGCCAGTGCCTCTTTTGTGAAGCAGAGTTATACCCCGTTCATTCCATGTCAAGTTTTCTGCAACTGGAACAAAGATGCGTTCATAGATGAGCACCAATAGAACAACATATAGGCTAATAAAACATTGTAAGCTTGCAAGAGGGATTTGGAAGTGTGTTCCTATATTTGTATCCATTGTGCTTCCCTGTTTTGTGAAAAATGTGAAAGTTTGTGCATAGACAACCCCAAACATCAAACATGACATCCAAATTGGCAACAACCCAAGAACAACTTTCACCTCTTCAATGTCTTGGACTATGCATAATCTCCAGTTATGGCTTGTTTTGCACTCATAGTATAATTCATCTTTAATTGTTGCTCTATCAAGAAACATGAAAAACAAGAGTGAGGACATTCACACCAAATCTCTCAGTCATCTAAAACTGACCATAACAGGGTACACCCAACTAGAAGCAACATTGAAAAGACTGAAATTTAACAGAAAAAGGAATTACTGACTCATTACACCGTATCCATGTTCAGAAGGTAGTGGTATCTTCTCCTATATTCCTAAAGCATAAATTTTCAGTCTGTCCTTCCTACAAAAATATTGTTTCAACTACCAAGAGCTTCAGCATTTCTCTTGTCACATGGAAAATTCACTGACTCCATTAAATTCGATTTGCAGCATTAGGCAACTTTAGAAAGGTCCAGTAATTTTAGTGGAAACTATTTACTGTACTTTTGTACTAATAAATGTAAAATAACTAATTGTGAACTAGTAAGGACAAGAGAGCGTTTACCTAAAATTATCAATAGACAAATACTGTCTGCTTGATCTAGACTTCAAAAATTCTCTTTCCTCAATGACAGCTACTTTATTTAAAATGTTCCACTTATGAATCGTTACAACAAAGACATGGGCAATTCGAGTGAGAGGATTACCACCAAGAATTTTATGCCTATAAAATCTTGTCCCACACACAGAGACAAATAGTGCTATTTCCATAGTCATAGCAGGAATGCCAAATCCCAAACCCCATCCAACATTATCCTGAATATACATGACTAGAGTGACTCCTATAATAGTACCATGCAAATACCAAAGTACCACCAATTGAAAAATGAGCTCTTGTGCTACTTCTCTTCAGGGTCCTCCTCGTCAAACTAATCTGCACCAAATGCTTGTAAACAAGGTTTTTGCCCTCCTTTCCCCAAAGCAACCAGGTAGATTGAAAAGAAGAATACCCCAATCTTGAATGGTGAATATTTGGGGCAAGATTCTGAGCCACTGTAGCATGGAGGGGGCTTGAAATTCCTCAAAGAGGCTGATAAAGTGACCAAAATTAATCCCTGTAACAATCCATTTCATGCAACGTTTTTTATTAGGGTTCTATGCATGAAGTAAAAGAAGACAAAGAACAACCATTTTCAAATAAACGAGGGTTCAATTCACCCAAATACAGTCCATGACATTAGCAATGAGGAATAATGATTACAACATTCCTCTTTTTAGTGGGTCTTCTAAAATGTAGTATGAATGGATAAAGAATCAGAGAAATGTAGTATGAGTGGATAAAGAATCGGATTGTACTCCCAATGAAGTTCATCCTGGGATTCCAAGAGCTAAAGGTATTCATTTTGAAATTGTATATCTTTTATCACATTGAAGTTCAGTTCATAGTAGACATGAGTAAAAGAGAGATCAGCAATGTGATCAGCAATTCCCTACATATAGTGTCAGTGGTGTAAGTGAAAAATGTATATTTTGTTCACTGTTCTTCCATTTAATTATAAGCATCGATTCACCCAATAACCAGCAACCAGCAATTATACAGATACAATAACCAGTAAGCTAAGATTCTTTTCAATAACCAGTAAGCTGAGATTCTTTTCAATAACCAGCAATTATACAGATACAGGAATATCCATTTCTTAATGTTAGAAACTTTAAAAAAGCCAAAGGGATGTCTAAAAGTTAGCCCAGACAAGTCATCATCAACCCTGGTTTTGACAAAGGGTTTAATCTTCAAGTTTGATTCTTTGAAAGTAAGCTCCACGATGGCTTTATTGAGTTGGTCCAGATGTAGTCAATCCTTGAACAATCAAGTAAGATCATGTGCCAGCAATATGAGGTTTACTGTTCATGAATGTTAAAAAAATGAACACCCATCTTTCACATAACTCTATAACAAACAATACTATCATATAACAGTGTAAAAATTTCCCCACATGATTTACTTGGAACCATACCTAAGAAAGTTTCATAGCACGATGTATTGTTAATGTTGCATATCTAAAATTATTAACATACATGGAGAAGGTCAACTGTGAAGTGAAATGTGACCTGAAACTCATAGCTATTTGTTATCAACAGTACATACCTTTAACAGAATCAATTATTAATCCACTGAAAAATAAATGTGTACATACCAAACTGAGAATCTGAAAACTCGTGGATTCCTCCTCCTCACTGCAATGAACGTTGAAAAGCAAATGAGTTTATTTTAGTCAAAATCATGTTACAAATTTCAACACTTTCAGGATTTAGGTATGGAATGGTAATTTTAGTCTTTTGGGGAAACTTTGATAGCTACATTATCTGAAATCCATGATTCACGAATGTGCAAATGGAAACCAAAGGATGTGATGCAATAGCTAGTTAAAGGAATCACAGGGCACATGAAGAATTGTTTTTCCCACTTTTCACTGTATGTGATTGAAGTTGGAATCTTGCCACCAAGGCAAGAAAATACTAATAACCCTGCTATAGAGAAGGGCATGAAGTAGATGAATTTATACATATCCTACCAATTTGTAGAGAGCTTTTGCATCACAAAATCATTTCAATGACCCACTACTTCCTGTCCCATATGGCGTTCCACGAGGCAAGAGCATGCTCCATGTATTTGGAGGGTGAGATGCAAGAGAAAATATGAAATAGCAATTCAAATTATATTATGTACAAAGAGAGGTCAATACCTTAACAAAAAAATATGCCCATACATTTGGCTTGCTTTTAAAGTTGAGTTCCTACAAATATTTAACAAATACAAGACAAATTTCAAGCAAAAACTAACTATCCACAAAAGGTATCTATGTTTTAATTTCTAAAAACCAAATTCCAATTTATTTCCACCCTAATATCTCTCTATAAGTGTCCCTAATAGCATTTTTTTAGACCTGCACTTTGCCACTGGTAGGCTTAAAACCATCATCAGGATCTTCACTTGTCACACGGGCTGCTACACAGTGTCCTTTTGGTCTGATAGATTCTGCCAAGTCAAAATCAAATGGAGTAGCTTTCACCGCTGTCTTCCACCAAACATCATAGCCTGTTCCTCCTTCCTTTCCATAAAAATGTCTTATTTCTAAGGCATACGAACACCAAGAACATCAGAGGCATAGTAGGTTTCCATCAGTGTCATCATAATAGAATAACAACATAGATAATTCAACCTGTAGCCTTACTAAGTGCATACCAGGAATCTTCCAAAGAGGAATGCCCATGCCTATAACAACTTGGGCTGCAAGTAAGTTCATTTCATCTATCCACTCCGTAATAGGATGCTCAACCTACGAAGGCATGTCAACTTAATAAAGAAGGCATTCTATTTACCTCAAGACAACTAGAAATTCAAATCCAACATTATTAGTTCCATGCTCATAATGCTTACTGAATCAAATTCTATATACCTATAAACGAGGATTCAGTTCTAAAAAATAATACTTGCCAAAGTCCATGCTATAAAGATACTCAACAGTTGCAGCCCCAATATAGTTTACACACTTTGCAAGTTTCCATGCACCCTGCTCTAATTGCTCCACTCTTTCAGGTGGAGCAACAGTAATTGGACCCTCTTCTATAATGTGCAAATAAAAAAGAACTGACATCCTTAACAAAAATTGCATACCCAGTGCTTAGTAGTAATGCTGAAATAATGTCCAGTGATAAGGGTAACAGGCTTCCTTATTCTATGGCCTTAGTGATAAGGGTAACATGCTTACTAAGTCCAAATTGTAACTACCTAAGTAGGAAAACTCTTTTTTTTCTTCTTTTTTGCATGAAGAGCTTCTTGAACATCAACCCTGTTTAAATATCCATTTGCATATACTTTAATACATGGGTCATATCCACCGTAAAAGAACCTCATTGTTCTCCTTGAGACCTGCAAGTACTTTTCAAGAAAATTATAAAGTAAAAGGAAAAGATAATTATAAAGTAATCTTCCTATACTTTTCAAGAAAACCAATACTTTTCAATAAAACCAAACAAACATAATTTTCATCTCTTTCAACTTAACGCTCCATTATTCACTGCATTAAATTTGGTCCTCAAGAATCATCAAATGCCATGTACAATAACAACATGATAACGTAATGTACAGGAGATATCAACAGTAAACAATCATAACCAATATTTGAATCAAGCATATACTCAGATTTTTCAGATTCGATCTTGTCACCGAAGGGACAAGTCAATCTAGAAAAACAATTTATGTACCTTGCAAGAGATCCATAGAAGTTTAAAGCATAAGCATACGAACAACATACTGACCCAAACTTCTTAGTCAACAAGCACATTCATACCCAGTACAGTCAATCTGTCAACACCGTCATGCTGGGTAAGGATGCAGTCACATACTACAGAGACACACAAGCATACTTTGCACAGTCATGCTTGAAAAAACATAGTCCACCCACAAAGTGAAACTCAATGTCACACTGGGGAAGACCCCACAGTCCACACAAGAAAACAGGCTCATGGTCACTTCATGGTCATGCTAGGGAAGGACGTGGAAAGGACCCATATTCCACCCGAGAAAACTGATCATGGTTATGCTGGAGAAGGACACATAGTCCACCAAGAAAACAGATCACGGTCACGTTTGGGAAGAACCCACACTCCACTCAATAAAATAGATCACAGTCATGCTGGTGACGCACCCATAGTCCACCAAGAAACAGATCACTTTCATGCTAGTGAATGACCCAAATTCCACCATATAAAACAGATCATAGTCATGCTGGAGAAGGACCTCTCAAGTTATCACTAAGGAACAGGTTTTTTGGTCTTGTTGAAGGACCCACAATCCACCAAGAATGTGCAAAGAAACAAATCACGGTCACGCTGATGAAGGAGCCACATTCCACCAAGAAATAGACTCACGGTTACATTGTGGAAGAACCCACAGTCCACCCAAGAAACAGGCCATGGTCACACTGGGGGAGGACCCAAAATCCAATAGATTCATGGTCACGCTGGTGCAAAGTGACCACATGGAAGGTGTAACAAGGAAAGCCCAGTCACGGGGATGGTGCAGCAAGATATCACATGGAGCATCAACAAAGATCGTGTAAAGATTATGCAGAGGGAGAGAGTTCAATAACGCTCCTTAAGGTAAAGTATCAAAACATTAATAAACATCACCTATGGACAAAGTAAGATAAAGGATCATGAGGTGATCATGAGTCAACCCAGGTGGCCACAACAAAACAAACAACAAACCCAAAAGGTCAAGGTGAACCATATAAGGTGGACATGCAACTCCTTTATAGGACCAACAAGACCAATAATATGTTCTCTCTCTCAAGGTACATTGTTTTATATATTTTTTTCATCATTGTATAAGATTCATGGGTTATAGAAAGTAGAACCATTCATACCCACTCCATACCACAACAGGTGCACAACAATGAGTTTTATAACAAGAGATTTCCACACCATAGCCATCTTTCAAATCAACAACAATCACAATTTCCTAGTGAGTTAATATGCACTCCACACAAACATGACGAAATTAAAGAACATGATATTCCATTTAAGAAAAAATTTAGAGAACACATTTCAAGAAACACACATTAAGTAATATTCCATTTAAGTATTGAAGTAGCAATATGGACATGGGCACCAAAATTTGACAAACAAAAACTAGTTTCATCCTTTTGAAAGTAATATTAAACATAATTGTTGAACTAGCGAACAGTTCAGCAACCCTCAAGAACCATGCTTCGAGAACGCATAGAGAAATATTTGACAATCGATAACTTCACATAGAGTTATCCCAACCGTTCGACATCCGAACCATTCAGCGCACCTGAATATAAGATAAATTAAAATGAGTATAAAATGAGTATGAAATTTATACAAACGAATCAACAATAATACAAATCATAAATAATTTATAAGATAGTAGTACAAAAGATAAGATAAATTAGAATGGTTTGAAAACTTCACCCTATTTAAATTTTTAATGAAATCCTCAAAAATTCTGTGGTCACCTTCTTCTAACTTGTATGTGTCTTTCTTGAAATTGTATGATAGGTTTGTCGTTGCTATAACAGATTCAAGTTGTATGAATAGATGATCTGTTGAATCATACTTGTACATGTGTTGTCCCTTTATTCTATTGTACCAACAACATTGAAGCTCAACACCTTCAAGCCTGTCCAAAAGATCAATGTCATTATGGTAATCAAACACCCTATTACCATCCTTCTTTCTTATTCTTTGAACTCTTCCAATGTACCAAGTCCCAGAAGAAACGTCGTGCTTTGTACTTTGAGATACACCTTTTCTTGTAGTACGTTCAGCGAAAGCTATAGAATCGCTCTCAAACAAGACCACACAATCTGATCCAATTCCAAAACCAATTGAAACACCCTTTTTGGGGGCCCTCTCATCTCTCCTGAAGTATACTCCATTCCTCACCTTAGTTAATCTATCTTTCGATAATGTCAAGTTTCCATTCAATTGACTAACCAAACAAGATTTGTACCTGTCCTTTCCATCGAGCTCCACCACTGGTTTGGTAGATATGTTTACATTTTCATCAATGGAATCTAAAATTCCATCCAACTCGTGCCTCCACTCATTTTTCATCATTTGCAATTCACTATCATTGAGTACCATAAAAGACGAAGATTGGAATATGGATGTCGAATGACCCGGTGGAGAATTATCAACTGCTTCATCCAAATCTTCAAATGTTGGAACATTGTGATCCTCTATCCATGGTTTAAACCACCAAGAATCTTCTGTGTGTCTTTTTGGTTGCATGCCAAGACCTTGTAAAATTCCCTGTGCATCCTCCAATCCTATCTTGAGAGCTTCTATAATTTTATTATCGGTGGAAATTGAATCATATTGTGACAAGACATCACCTTCCTCTACTGTTTGTTGATGCAATTTGTTCTAGATACTCATTTGTTTCTTATGAGATTTATTGAAACAAAGGCCTTTGGGATTCGATTCTTCTTCAGCAACTCTATTAAGGGTTCCAATAGCATGAAGTAAATCAGCAAAATCATATGCCCTCTCTACTCCAACCATGCCACCGACTTTGCTGAAGAATTTCTCACATACATCTGACCCAGTCAAGTGCAATGCACATGGTAAGTTAGAGTATTGATCGTGAAATAATCTCATCAACAAAACCGCAAAGTGGTAGAAAATTTTCACATCTTGATATGCCTCTCTACTAATGAAATTAATGTTGACATTAGTATTTTCTTGTTCTCTGACCCAACATAGCCATAAGGTGAAGAAATGATGGACTCTTGAAGAATTTCACACTCTTTTCCAAAGAGTTAAACTAGGAGACAAAAAAATATCAATATAGTCAGCAACGATTGCTAGATAGGTCTCTGTACCCAATGTCCTCTTTGTCCTGCCACCTGTACATCTCATTTCCTTCAAGCACCTCTGGACATGCCTTGAAGCAATGCATTGTGCTGAACCCCAGTTTTGGCGATCAATCCTCTCTATATCCTCAATTTTAATCTTGTGGTCATCCACTTTAAAATTTTTATAAACCATTCTTACATGGTTAAAAATAATCAACTCTTTTCCAACAATTAGATCTCGTTGACCACTAAACAAAGGATTCACTAGCTTTTTTCCATTGTGGATGTAATCCTGGTCATGAAGTCCTGTTACTTTAAAGCCATCATTAAACCCAGTTAGTCTCCACCCTTACCAAGGAATTTGATATCTCATGCCTGTCATTGAGTAATAATCCTTCAACATAAGCATTCTTCTCCTACTATCCCCATCTGAGGAATGACCAATAATAGGTCCTAAAAAATATTCCACATGTTTCTTCCATAGGTCTTCTACTTTTTCCCATTGTCGATGGACAAAATTTGCATCAAACCTGTTGCACATTGGATGAACAACCACAACCAAATGAGGAAGCTTCTCATGTAAAGGGTTCGCAATAATAACACGTGCATAATGGCCAATCACACAATTCTTGAAGGCATCTGTAATAATCTCATAGCTTGTAGCACCCTCACCAACTGTCACCAAGAAATGTGATTGGCACTTATGTTCTTCTTTCTTACCACAAAAAACCACCAGTGTATCGCTTTTTTCTACCCACCTTACATATTTTTTCACAACAGTTTCATCTTCAGCAAGGCATATGGGAATTGGGCCCTCTATACCATGTTTGGATTCATAGGAAGCATAAACTTTTCCATGTGTCTCAAAAATGTACTCTTGCTCCCCTGGGATATATGTCAATGGTTTTCTAACTTGCCTTAAAGTCGTAGATATTGAAGGGTCATCCAGATTCAAGCTAATAAAGCTATGTAATCTAGGACCTCCCCATAACTTAATCATCTCATAAATGGATTTAGTGGATGCACTATACCTTCTACCTGACTTTGAACAAACCAGGTTGTGAAATATATCTTGAACAAATTCCCAAACTACATCTTTACCTTGTAATTTTCCTTGCTTATGAGCCTCACACACATCCTTGCAAAACCTGAACACATCCTTCCTTCCTGCAGATTCGAACAACTTTTCCCTTAGAGACCTTGTTCTTATAGACAGTGTAGCAACCTTTGTCCTCTCCCACAAAAGAGATCGCATTGTTAACCTATGTGTAGCATTTTCTTCTCTTACAACAATTTTGAGTTCAGTTTGAGTCAAATGGTCCAACCTTCCCCCTTTCCCTATGTCTCTCTGTTGATGGGCATAGATGACTATGCACGCAACGGGGGAAGACAACCCAGACTGGGATCCTTAGGGCAGGCTCCAAGCTGTTTGGGATGGTTGTTCCCGACAAGTTTAAAGGCTCTGTTAGCCTAAAAGTCTAAAAGTCTAAAGGTTAAAGCTAACGCTACTGACTGCTAATCAGACCGATACTTATGATTACAAAGGTTAATTCATGATATATATTACAGGATAACAAACTGTTAAATTTAATTTACTTAAAGCAGATAATTCTAACTACAAGAATAGAAAAATAAATATTAACAGAGTCAATATCCTACAGAGGTATGTTATATACACATTGTACAGTAATTACAAAACAAATAAGCTGAATGTAATTGATATAAAAGGATCTGATTCAAATAGATTTTTTTCGGATAGTATAATCAAGAGAAAATAAAAACATATTATTCTAACCTACCTACTATCCTGATCAGGAGCGATGAAAATTCTAAGCTGTAATCAATTTATGCTGATAAGAATACTGCATGAATACACTTGATAATATTTAAAGAAATTTAAACATTAACAAAACCATACAGTAATCATTACATATTATATAAACAACAATATCGATCATCAATTACACAACATGACATATCAGCAAGATCGAAAAACATTAAAGTCGATAATCATACAAGACATGTATATTTGCAAAATTCTTTAGAGAATTATGACAAACATAGATAAAGTAGAAAAGGAAATGACAAGACTAATAGATATCAAAAACTATATGCCAAGTATAAAAACTGCAAACATATATTAAAAATATCACCAGTTCAACATATCGTGGCTGCAGACAGGTAGCTGTCTAAAGTCGCAGGTAAATCAAACCATAGTCTTGTTGTCTCTTTTTCATAAACTATCGACCCCCCTTTCTCCACATGCCATCTCCCCTTAAATACATGTAATCTCAAAAGAGAAACAGTCCTAAAAACTAGAGATAGCCAAATCGAATCATCTAACCAATTTCCCTTAAAAATGACAAGTAAGACATGTCATTTTTCCAAATACGTAAAAACACCAAGAAATGGTAAAGATTCGATCCATGAAAATCAAAAACTTCAACGATGAAACAACACCTAGAAAGCCTGGTAGTTGATCTGTTCCGATCGATGTGGGAGATCATCCAAAAATAAACAGTCATCAAAATCTGGGCACGAACAGCAACCATATCACCTGCAATAAATCAAATAATAAGATCAACACACAAATATAAATTGAAAAGGCAAATGCTATGTAATAAACAGAAAAAAAATAAATAAGTACCTATACAGAGGTAACCTGATCATCAAGCATCAAAACTTCAAAACTAAAAACCCGACAACAAATAGACCCAGCAAAATTACAAATTAACCGACGCATTGAAAACTTGGATATTCACACCAGTCGACTGACTTGGGGACTGACCCTTAAACTGCATGAGTGCGATTTGAGCATTAAGCTCCCGGAACTTCTCTTCATTTTTGTCATTTTCATCCTGTAGTTTAAGAACTCTTTGGATCAGCTTATTCTTATGATTTCTTAAGCATAAGAGTTGTTTATCACTGAAAACCACTTTCTCCTTTAACTCCACATTATCAGCCTTCATTAAATCACGATTTGCTGCTACTTCATTCACCCTTTCCTCCATTCTGCGAATCTTGTCTAAAAGACAATTGATGAACAGAGGATGCATCATATCTTCAAAACAATAAGAACCAGGTGAGCCTGACTCTACATGCTTCCCTTTAGTTGTATGACCAATAACAGGATCTACCTGAACTTCTTTCTCCACCGCAGGAGGGTTATCATGGTCAAGGTTCAAATCAAACTCATGCTCGACAGACTGACCATTCACAGGTAGAAAAGGGTCTTCGGCTTCATCATTAATCACCACAGTCTCAGTATGAGCACTATCAAACACCGGGGTTTTGACCGTATTACCTTTTTCCATACTCCTGGTAAATCTAGATACCAACTTGGCTTTTGGTCTGTCTCGTTCACGATTGCGAATTTTATCTGTATTATTTTGTGGCGTAATCGGTGACAGAGAGGAAGACTTCCTTACTTGTTTAGAACCCAAGAGAGCATCAGCGCTTCTCGCTGGATTAGTCATAGGATCTTCGCAATGTTCAGGACTCATGCGGCCAGGACTTGACAGGGGTTTACATGAAGGAGAGACCGAAACTGGACTTGGCTCCTTGTGCTTGTTGCATTCTTCAGGGTTATCAAACATACAATGACAGAAAGAGGAAAATCCATTGGACTCGACAAATTCCTCCCACGACCGATTCGATTTCGACAACTCCTTATCGATCAACATACGGACTAAGCCATGGTGAAAGAGACTATGACTAACATATTTAGGACCCTTTTTGATTGCATTGGACATTTTAAACAAACTGTGCAAAAGATAATAAGGCAAGTTCAGTGGGAAACCTATAAACACCGACATAAGCCTAAGATGATAGACGTACGCTGAAGATAAGCGGCCTTCACAAGTCAGGTATCGGTGGATCAAATCCAGAACAGGGCACCACTCCTTTTTGAAGTACTTGTGGGCTACTCCACTGTGAAACGATACTTCTTGAGTAGGGTTCTTTAGTAGCTGCCGCCATTCTGTAATACTCATCAGTTTGTATTTAAACCATCTCTCACCCACTATTGGCAAACCAGTGGCGAGAGAAACTGATCTCTCATCAACCTGAAAACTGAGGTCACCCACTTCGACCTGATAATTAACCAGAGAGAGAGCGAAAACCCTTGTAACTTCAGGATTCGAATCAGAGAACTTACTCATAAAGGGCATCCACCCAATAGCCTGAACCTTTGCTGATAGCTCAGGGTTTGACTCCAGCAACTTCATTTCACAAGGCTCTACCCTCACCACAGGCGCCATGACTGGCCGTGTCAAAGCACGTAACTGTACGCAAAACCAATACCACAACTCGAGACTAGACAGTGAACCAGATGGGGAACACTCAGGGTGCATACCAAGAAAGACAGACCAGTAACGAAACCTGAACATGAAATAATTGAAATGATCCATGAGCAACCACCAATAATACCCCTGTAAACTCGGCATGGACGAGAGCATTATCACTCAGTGAGGTAATCGATTCATGAGGAATGACGGTCGAAGACTCAAGATAACTCCTGTTATCATTATTTATTCGTCGTAAATGACATGAGACCTTTCGATGTACACGAAACAGGTGTTTCATTAACAGCTAGCCACGACGGAGGACAAGTACTGAGCGTTAAATGAAACAGCCAGACTTTAGTACCAAACTAATGATACCATATTGATTTCGCAACAGGTAAATCAAGGTTGAAGGTGATAGCATGAATTGAAATGACGTTAAACCATAATACATATCATCCTTACCGTAAGTTCGGCCTACCCTTCAAAGGTGGCGGGCGACAGATCATAATACAACCCATTGTTGCACTTAGACTTTGGAATATAAACCATATAACAATCGGCATTAAAATGCTATGGTGACAGCAACTATGGTTTTTAATCAGAGAATATGGCAGATATAGCATATAAAACATTCAACCTTCAACACCCTAAGCTTTACCAAAGTTATAACAAACCAACCACGCATAATCATTAACCAACCTTGCAACAATATGTATGGTAATGCGAGAAATTATACCAAAATCAACCATTCTAATATCTCAACCTTATCAACCATTATAACAACAAAATCAAGCAATAAAATCAATTTATAATGTTTTTGGATAAGATTCAAGACTAGGATGACGATAACCAATATGAGAATCATCTATAATCATCCTTTGATTTTCTAAGTATAAATCACACCCAAAATAGTAACTTCATGATTAATCTAATATAGTTTACAAAGGTTGTTTAAAAATATGAAATCTTGTTGAATCAGTAGCTTAAGGAAGGCCACCCTTTCAGTAGCTGGTAATTCATTAGATTTGTCCCTTTAAAATTTGAACATTTCATCAAAACAAAATGGGATTTTGTTTGATGAAATATGTTTTTTAAAGGCTGTTGAGCAGGGGCACAACAGATGGCGACTTGCTGGGCGGAACAATTATCTCTGTTCTTTGACCTGAAATCATGCGAGCAAAGAAATTAAATCCTTAATATGAGCCATCGTACAGAGAACACTATTTTATCATCTCAGACAGATTCAAGTATTTCACAGAATTGACTACCCGCAAAGAGATGGCTTCAACCCATCTAGTGAAGTAGTCTATGGCTGTCAGAATGTACTTATGTTGCTGTGAAGAAGCTGGTGTGATTGGGCCAACAATATCCAGACCCGATTGCTGAAATGGGACCTCGATAATTACCGGCTGGAGGGGTAAAGCTGCCTTCTTCAGTCTGCCTCCTGCTCTTTGACATTCCTGACACTTCCTAGCGAAAGAATATGTGTCTTTGAACAATGTGGGCCAGTAGTAACCAGATTTAAGTACCTTATGGGCAGTAGTTTCTCCACTAAAGTGTCCTCCGGCTGGTCCTACATGTAGTTGAGATAACACATTATCAGCCTCATTTCTTTCTAGACAATGAAGGAGAACTCCTTCAAAATTCTTTCTAAACAAAATGTTATCAATAAGCTGGTAAGGAGTTTATCTCAATCTCAAAGCTCTTTTATTATGTGGGTCTAAATGTTCAGGAGCATTCCCATGCAATAAGAAGAACTTAATATCATTATACCAAGAATCAAGAGGAGTAGAGATCGGAAAAACTTCCCTTTCAAATAAAGAAGGTTCGCTAAAGAAGTGCAGATCAGGTTCAGAATTGTCCGCAGACCCAGCTGCTAGCTTGCAGAGTCCTTGTCCCCTGACAATCTTTAAAGGTTTTATTTCCAGGTCATATTCTTGAAGTGCTGTGACCCAATGTGCTCGTTTTTCACCAAGATCCTTTTGCACCAAGAGATTTCTAACTGCAGAATACGGTACAATGACTTTGGTGTGGGACTTCAGTAAGTAAGGCCTGAAATGTTTGACAGATTTGAAAACGGCGAAAGCTTGCTTGTCTACTTATGAGTAGTTCAATTCTGCACCGTTCAAACCAGAACTCGTGAAAGCAATAGGTGCTTCGTTATTTTCCTGGTTTTTCTGTGTCAGAACAGCAACATAAGAAGAATTAGAAGCAAACATATACAGAATGAAAGGTTCGGAAAAATCTGGGCTAGTTAGAGTAGGAGCCTCAGCAATAGCTTTTAAGATGTCATGGAAATATTGCCTCTCATCAGTGGACCATTTAAGCTCAACATCTTTCTTGATCATTTTCTGCAGCGGCCTAACGATTTCCGTGAACCCAGGAATAAATCTAGAAACAAAATTTATCTTTCCAAGAAACGATTGCATAGACTTCTTTGAGTGAGGAATTGAAATCTGGGAAATATCGTGGGTACGTTCTGGGTCAATATTAATGCCTTGTTTAGAAACTACGAAACCCAGTAACTTACCTTCTGTAACTGAAAAGATAGATTTCTTAGGATTTAAAGAAATCCCATACTTCCTGCAACGCTCAAAAACTCTCCTGAGATGAGTTAAATGATCAGTTCTGTTTTTTGAAAAGATGGCAATATCATCAAGATAAATAACAACAAACTTACTGATCAGACCTCTGAAGGCGATATCCATTGCCCTCTGAAATGTTGCTCCGGCATTTATGAGACCAAATGGCATCTTCCTATACGCATAGGTTCCCCAAGGAGTCCTAAAAGTTGTTTTCAACTGGTCAGCTTTGGATACTAACACTTGGTTGTACCCTGAAAAAACCATCCAGAAGTGAAAACATTTCAGATCCGGAGACCTGTTGCAAGATTTTCTCCATTGGAGGGACAGGATAATTGTCTTTATCCAAAACCTTATTCAGGTTTCAGAAATCGACGCACAACCTGATATCACCATTTTACTTTCTGACAGGAACAAGATTTGCCACCCACTGTGCATGCCGAACCGGGAAAATTATTCTGGCGGCAAGGAGTTTATTCAGCTCCTTCTTGACGGCTGGTTCTAGACTAGGATGCATTTTCCTCATTTTTTGTTGAAAAGGCTTAGCCTCTGGTTTCATAGGAATGACATGCTGCATTATGTTAGGATCAAACGTTTTCAGATCGTCATAGGTCCAGGCAAATATGTCTTTGAACTCATTGAAGAGTTTAATGAATGTTGTTTTTTCCTGGGGAGTATAGGTACTACCCAGATTTACACATTGAGGGTTGTGTTATGTACCTAGATTTACAATGTCAGATTGCATGATGGAGCTATTAGTTTTACAATTCCTTGCAGCTTTAAATTTATCCTTCAAGTCATAGAATTTCTCAAGTTTGATTACCGATCTGGGAAAAGGACTGACCTGGTTGAGAGATTCCTGAATTGAGAAAGGCTGATGGATTACCGCGAAATTATATAGATCCTCATCGTGAGTCATTTTGTCAATGACTGCATCCTTAAAAGTATCCTTAAGAGACAGAAAATCGATCAACTGCTCATCGTCGTTGAAGACTCTCCAATTTACTATGTTGTCAGGTATGGAAGGTCTGAAAAGCAATTCAACCGAGAAGGCATCAGTAAGCATTCTTTCAGAGGGAATTAATCTTGAAGCAACATTAGCTAAAAGATCAGCTTCCTGATTCAGATAACAAGGAATGGAACTTATGTTAAATGCTTCAAATGCTAATAGTAAATTCCTTACCTTAGCCTGATAGTTTCTCAGGTGTCCAGCAATACAGTGTATTGTATCATGTACCTGTCTAACAATAATCTCAGAATCTCCTAATACTAACAACGCTTTGGCTCCAAAATCAATTGCTTTTTTCAGCCCTTGAATCAGAGCTTCATATTCAGCCACATTGTTGGTGCATTCGAATTCTAACCTGCAAACAATGAAATACCTTTTCCCATAAGGATCTATCAGCAAGCAACCTGCAACAGCACCTTCTTTTGACTTGGAACCGTCAAAGTAAAGAGACCAAAAACCATTCTTGAGATCCAGATGAGGTGTATCTGAGACTGAAATTTCATCTGGGACTTGAGTAAAATGGCAAATTTCAGAATGCTGTTCTGAATCTGGAATCTCTGAAATTTCAGCTTCTAAGCTCCCAAAGAATGAATCAGCCATATAGTTACCCATTATGGTATCAGTAAACAAAACGGGTTCATTTGAATCATCAATTTCAGTGACGGTATGCTTCATATACCGTTCTTGATCGATTCTGATCTTATTCGGGTGACCATTATGAGATATCCATAAGTGTGACAAGTCTGTTGCAAAATATCCATTGAGTTTTTTTGACCAATCCCTGCTAAGAAATAAACCATATGCTTCTGGGATGTCAGCAACAATTATATCGATAATAAAATGGACCTGAGGCTTCGAAGCTAACCTTATCAGCACCTCTTTCAATTTACCGATTACTTTTACGTTCGAACGATCAAGCTGCACAATACTTGTATCACAAGGCACAGGGACAGCATTAAGTTTTTTACATACAGAGTAAGGCATAACATTCTTGGAGGCCCCTGAGTCTATCATACAGTTATGTACTTTACGATTGAATATTTCAAACATAAGAAGAAAGGGGGGAGTCGAAGAATCAGATTTCTTCCCAATGGATGATGCATTAACTGAAGATTTATTTGAATTGTCCTTAGTATTAGCAGAGTTGTTTTGAGTTGAAGGCGTTTTTCCACTTTTGCTTGGATTTGCCCCTTGCATCATTTTATCTCTAATTACAGGTAATTTGAGGAGTTCATAGACCGAGATATTGGCTCTGCTTTTCTTTAAATCTTCAATCAGGTCATATTCTAACTCAAGGGAGTGTGCAGATTTAATATTTGCAGGATGATCTTTATTTTTGACAGCTGAACTATTGTTTGCAGCAGTTGTAGAAGGTTCAACTGTGGGCTGATCTTTCTTACTTCTGGTGTTATACTGGTGCTGATTAACATTGACTACAACCACATCTTCATCATCAGTCAATTCTGAGGTGTCCCAGAAGTGACTAATGACTTGGGGCGGTTTATCATTGTTGCTATCATCTTTGTTTTGGTTATCTTGAGAACTCTGTCCAGAAGACTAAGTTTCATTTTCAGTAGATGTTTCTAGATCTGAAACTATTGATTTTAGGAAACTATTAATTTCCTCAACGCTATTAGCTTCAAAAGGTGGAGTTTGATTTAAAGCTGGATTTTGGAAAGGTCTTCTGAATAACTGTTTAGGTGGTTCTTTGTTTGGGGTATTTTCAGAAGTACCCTTTTTTAGGTCAATTATTTCATTAGACGGTTTTTTAATGACTCTTTGTAGACTGTCTAGATCTAGGGCATCTTGACCTTTTTTGTCAGAGTTTGTTGCAGTTTTGGCAGGACTGTCAATCTTCTTCCGAGAAGAAGATGCAGAATCGATGTCTATTCCGGGATTTGCCTTTGTGGCAGTCACATCCTTTTCCACCTTAATTGCTTCTTCAAAGTTTTCAGCGAGGGTAAGTTTGGCCTTTTGTCTGACAAACATGGCTATTTTTCCAGGCAAGGCTGAAGTGTAAAATTCAACAGTGACATCCTCAGTTGGCCTTGAAGTAGCAGGAATCCTGTTTATTAGAGTTACGAACCGCTGGTTAAAATACTTGACCCTTTCCTTAATTTCCATGCGAATCTTAGACAATTCTAACACTAAAGCTGTTGGAGTCTTGTCATATCCAAACTTGTTCATGAATGCAAGGTCGAATTCATTCCAGCTAGTAATGGAACCAGCTGTTAGTGAAAAATACCATGTCGAAGCCTTACCCTCAAATGTGTAAGGGAAAAGTCGACATACTACGTCTTCATGTTCAACATCTAAGAGCCGAACCGCTAACATAAATTTCTTGACATGATCTTCAGCCGGTTCTTTGGACTCAGGGTTGAATTTAGGCAACAGCTTCTCAAGATGTTTGGGCAAAGGATGCTGATCGCCTGGAACAGCAACAACATCCTGGGCCAACCATGGCATATTAGCATTAGGGTTTGGGGGATTCACACCTACCATGTTTCTTGGAGTCGGAGGCGGTGAAGGTGGTGTTTGAAGACTACCAGGAGGGGAATGAGGTGGTGATGGTGGCTGTCCAGATCCTCCTGAAACAGGTAGTCCCATAGAAGAGGAAGGCTGGTTGATGCATGTTAGGGATTGTTGTATTTGAAGATTGGGAATGACATCTAAAGACGGCTCTTGTTCTCCCAAGACAGGTTCGGGATGACGAGTGCGGGGACGGGTAATCTGCGGGAGAGGTAGCTTAGTAGGCTGGCGCCTAGTAATGCTTGAATAAGCTCTTGTCAAATTCTTTGAGATTCATTTATGGCTTGTTAGATTTGATCAAAATCCTCAGGATGGCGAGCACTGCTAGCATCAAATTGGGAAATGAGATTTCGAACAGAGTCGGTCAAAGGGTCGTCACTTAGTCGTGATGACCAGCGTGTTCGTGGTTGTGTAGTTGAATGTATTTGAGCGGTGGTTGGCTGATTAGTTTTGTTAACAGGGTTGTTTTCATCAGCCATTTTACGCTGGCCCTCCTTCTAGCGCCATTGTTGACAGGCGTAGATGAATACGCACGCAACGGGGGAAGACAACCCAGACCGGGATCCTCAGGGAAGGCTCCAAGCTGTTTGGGATGGTTGTTCCCGACAGGTTTAAAGGCTCTGTTAGCCTAAAAGTCTAAAAGTATAAAGGTTAAAGCTAACGCTACTGACTGCTAATCAGACCGATACTTATGATTACAAAGGTTAATTCATGTTATATATTACAGGATAACAAACTGTTAAATTTAATTTACTTAAAGCAGATAATTCCAAATACAAGAATAGAAAAATAAATATTAACAGTGTCAATATCCTACAGAGGTATGTTATATACACATTGTACAGTAATTACAAAAGAAATAACCTGAATGTAATTGATATAAAAGGATCTAATTAAAATAGATTTTTTTCGGATAGTATAATCAACAGAAAATAAAAACATATTATTCTAACCTACCTACTATCCTGATCAGGAGCGATGAAAATTCTAAGCTGTAATCGATTTATGCCGATAAGAATACTGCATGAATACACTTGATAATATTTGAAGAAATTTAAACATTAACAAAACCATACAATAATCATTACATATTATATAAACAACAATATCGATCATCAATTACACAACATGACATATCAGCAAGATCGAAAAACATTAAAGTCGATAATCATACAAGACATGTATATTTGCAAAATTCTTTAGAGAATTATGACAAACATAGATAAAGTAGAAAAGGAAATGACAAGACTAATAGATATCAAAAACTATATGCCAAGTATACCAACTGCAAACATATATTAAAAATATCACCAGTTCAACATATCGTGATTGCAGACAGGTAGCTGTCTAAAGTCGCAGGTAAATCAAACCATAGTCTTGTTGTATCTTTTCCATAAACTATCGACCCCCCTTTCCCCACATGCCATCTCCCCTTAAATACATGTAATCTCAAAAGAGAAACAGTCCTAAAAACTAGAGATAGCCAAATCGAATCATCTAACCAATTTCCCTTAAAAATGACAAGTAAGACATGTCATTTTTCCAAATACGTAAAAACACCAAGAAATGGTAAAGATTCGATCCATGAAAATCGAAAACTTCAACGATGAAACAACACCTGGAAAGCCTGGTAGTTGATCTGTTCCGATCGACGTGGGAGATCATCCAAAAATAAACAGTCATCAAAATCTGGGCACGAACAGCAACCATATCGCCTGCAATAAATCAAATAATAAGATCAACACACAAATATAAATTGAAAAGGCAAATGCTATGTAATAAACAGAAATAAAATAAATAAGTACCTGTACAGAGGTAACCTGATCATCAAGCATCAAAACTTCAAAATTAAAAATCTGACAGCAAATAGACCCAGCAAAATTACAAATTAACCAACGCATTGAAAACTTGGATGTTCACACCAGTTGACTGACTTGGGAACTGACCCTTAAACTGCATGAGTGCGATTTGAGCATTAAGCTCCCGGAGCTTCTCTTCGTTTTTGTCATTTTCATCCTGTAGTTTAAGAACTCTTCGGATTAGCTTATTCTTATGATTTCTTAAGCGTAAGAGTTGTTTATCTCTAAAAACCACTTTCTCCTTTAACTCCACATTATCAGCCTTCATTAAATCACGATTTGTTGCTACTTCATTCACCCTTTCCTCCATTATGCGAATCTTGTCTAAAAGACAATTGATGAACATAGGATGCATCATATCTTCAAAACAATAAGAACCAGGTGAGCCTGACTCTACATGCTTCCCTTTAGTTGTATGACCAATAACAGGATCTACCTGAACTTCTTTCTCCACCGCGGGAGGGTTATCATGGTCAAGGTTCAAATCAAACTCATGCTCGACAGACTGACCATTCACAGGCAGAAAAGGGTCTTCGGCTTCATCATCAATCACCACAGTCTCAGTATGAGCACTATCAGACACCGGGGTTTTGACCGTATTACCTTTTGCCATACTCCTGGTAAATCTAGCTACCAACTTGGTTTTTGGTCTGTCTCATTCACGATTGCGAATTTTATCTGTATTGTTTTGTGGCGTAATCGGTGACAGAGAGGAAGACTTCAACGCTTCTCGCTGGATTATTCATAGGATCTTCGCAATGTTCAGGACTCATGCGGCCAGGACTTAACAGGGGTTTACATGAAGGAGAGACCGAAACTGGACTTAGCTCCTTGTGCTTGTTGCATTCTTCAGGGTTATCAAACATACAATGACAGAAAGAGGAAAAGCCATTGGACTTGACAAATTCCTCCCACGACCGATTCGATTTCGACAACTCCTTATCGATCAACATAAGGACTAAGCCATGGTGAAAGAGACTATGACTAACATATTTAGGACCCTTTTTTATTGCATTGTACATTTTAAACAAATTGTGCAAAAGATAATAAGGAAAGTTCAGTGGGAAACCTATAAATGCCGACATAAGCCTAAGATGATAGACGTACGCTGAAGATAAGCTGCCTTCACAAGTCAGGTATCGTTGGATCAAATCCAGAATAGGGCGCCACTCCTTTTTGAAGTACTTGTGGGCTACTCCACTGCGAAACGATACTTCTTGAGTAGGGTTCTTTAGTAGCTGCCGCCATTCTGTAATATTCATCGGTTTGTATTTAAACCATCTCTCACCCACTATTGGCAAACCAGTGGCGAGAGCGATTGATCTCTCATCAACCCGAAAACTGAGGTCACCCACTTCGGGCTGATAATCAACCAGAGAGAGAGCGAAAACCCTTGCAACTTCAGGATTCGAATCAGAGAACTTACTCATAAATGGCATCCACCCAATAGCCTAAACCTTTGCTGACAGCTCAGGGTTCGACTCTAGCAACTTCATTTCGCAAGGCTCTACCCTCACCACAGGCGCCATGACCGGCCGTGTCAAAGCACATAACTGCACGCAAAACCAATACCACAACTCGAGACTAGACAGTGAACCAAATGGGGAACACTCGGGGTGCATACCAAGAAAGACAGACCGGTAACGAAACCCGAACATGAAATAATTGAAATGAGCCATGAGCAACTACCAATAATACCCCTGTAAACTCGGCATGGACGAGAGTATTATTACTCAGCGAGGTAATCGATTAATGAGGAATGACGGTCGAAGACTCAAGATAACTCCTGTTATCATTATTTGTTCGGCGTAAATGACATGAGACCTTTCGCTGTACACGAAACAGGTGTTTCATTAACAGCTAGCCACGACGGAGGACAAGTACTGAGCGTTAAATGAAACAGACAGACTTCAGTACCAATCTAATGATACCATATCAACTTCGCAACAGGTAAATCAAGGTTGAAGGCAATGGCATGAATTGAAATGACGTTAAACCATAATACATATCATCCTTACCGTAAGTTCGACCTACTCTTCAAAGGTGGCGGGCGACATATCATAATACAACCCATTGTTGCACTCAGACTTTGGAATATAAACCATATAACAATCGACATTAAAATGCTATGGTGACAGCAACTATGGTTTTTAATCAGAGAATATGGCGGATATAGCATATAAAACATTCAGCCTTCAACACCCTAATCTTTACCAAAGTTATAACAAACCGACCACGCATAATCATTAACCAACCTTGCAACAATATGTATGGTAATGCGAGAAATTATGCCAAAATCAACCATTCTAATATCTCAACCTTATCAACCATTATAACGACAAAATCAAGTAATAAAATCAATTTATAATGTTTTTGGATAAGATTCAAGACTAGGATGACGATAACCAATATGAGAATCATCTATACTCATCCTTTGATTTTTTAAGTATAAATCACACCCAAAATAGTAACTTCATGATTAATCTAATATAGTTTACAAAGGTTGTTTAAAAATATGAAATCTTGCTGAATCAGTAGCTTAAGGAAGGCCACCCTTTCAGTAGCTGGTAATTCATTAGATTTGTCCCTTTAAAATTTGAACATTTCATCAAAACAAAATGGGATTTTGTTTGATGAAATATGTTTTTTAAAGGCTGTTGAGCAGGGGCACAACAGATGGCGACTTGCTGGGCGGAACAGTTATCTCTGTTCTTTGACCTGAAATCATGCGAGCAAAGAATTTAAATCCTTAATATGAGCCATCGTACAGAGAACACTATTTTATCATCTCAGACATATTCAAGTATTTCACAGTTCCAAAAAAAATTACCAGAAAATTACAGTTTCATTCATTTATTTGATACAAATCAGGTTTCTAACAAAAATCAGTCCTTAAAGAGTAAGACAGTGAATGGCTTAGTATTAAAGAATAAAATCTCAATACCACAAGCATAGCCATGCTACCAGCAGGCATCCATAGCCTCGACAGGGTTGCTTCATACCCCACATAATGCCAGTATCCCACCTGCTAGTTATAAATATACAGTTCTGGTCTGGGTGAACTGCTACCATTATTTTCTTTATAATTTCATTGGTCATGAAGGCCATGGTTCAGGATTGATGACCCGATAGCAACCATGTCAGTCACCAGTCTGCATTTAAGTAATATGAACCGGCTCGTGATGAGACCTTTCACCCCTCAGAGTTTTCTATCCAAGGGTCATTGCCCAGGCTTGGTGACCGGAGACGACAACGTTACGGAATGAAAACCTATGATCCTAAACAGATCGGCTCGTTATGAGACCTTCTGTCCTTCAGATTGTTTTTGCACATGTTCAAGTCCATCTTCGTCCAGAACGTAAGTATTGTTAATCTCAAATGAGATTATCTTAGCAGGCAGGGAGGCAAAACTGATCCTCTTTACGAGAAGGAATGGCGTAAAAGATTTAAATGGATGACTTTACCAAGCACTGCCCTAATCTATTTGGGCAAATATTTGCGGAAACTGATATAATTAATTACTATTAACATGGTTTACAAGTTTCTGGTAAGATTCAGAACGATGAAAACACCATTCTCTGTTCAAGAAGTAAAATAGAATGACAGTTCCCAGGATAGTAATATCTTTGTGCATGATTTCCAGATAAATTACAGAAGTCAGAATCAGTCATCAGTTTGGAATTTGATGAATTGATCAGGCTCAAAACACACAAACAAAACAGCAAATACATATGGGAAAATACAAGCAAACCAAAAGCAAAAACAAAAATAAAATCTTCCAAGCAAACACACCACACCAGATATACACAAGATGATCCCTTGAGGGGGATCAACGAAAATATCTCTTAATTAGGTGACCATTTACCTGAAAGTTATCAACATCACCTTCCAATGTTTGCAACCTAAAAGTGTTGGGACCAAGTTTTTCTATAATAATAAATGGTCCCAGCCACAGGCATTGAAACTTCATATGTTTCCCTTTATCTTCGTGTTCCTTGTCCCATTTCAGGACTAAGTCACCTACTTCCATATCCCGACTGACTGACTTTCTCAGGTCAAACCAATGCTTCACAGTCTGCTGGTGTTTTTCAAACTTCTTCCTCGCCAACTCCCTATCTTCCTCCAGTTTATATAAAGTGTTAATTCGATGCTCCATGGCTGAACATGGTATCTCCTGCACTGACTAGGACAGTTGTAAGGAGGGTAAGAACAAATGAGGAGGCAAAATTGCTTCCTTGCCATATACCAGGAAAAAGGGAGAGTTTCCTATAGCAGCTTTGGGGGTCACTCTGTTATCCCACAAAGCATTTGACAGAGCAGTATGCCAATTCCTATCATGGTTAGCCACAGTACGTTTCAGATCTTGATCAGATTTTTATTGGAAGATTCTGCTAACCCGTTACCCTGGGGGTAGTAATTAGCAGAATACTTTAATTTTATTCCCTTTTCCAATGCATACTCAATTAATCTAACAGAAGCAAAATAAGTTGCATTGTCAAATATTAAAGATTCAGGAACATCGAATCTGGTGATAATAAAAGAATCAAGGAAAGATATCACCTGTTCTGAATTGACTACCCGCAAAGAGATGGCTTCAACCCATCTAGTGAAGTAGTCTGTGGCTGTCAGAATGTACTTATGCTGCTGTGAAGAAGCTGGTGTGATTGGGCCAACAATATCCAGACCCGATTGCTGAAATGGGACCTCGATAATTACCGGCTAGAGGGGTAAAGCTGCCTTCTTCAGTCTGCCTCCTGCTCTTTGACATTCCTGACACTTCCTGGCGAAAACATATGCGTCTTTGAACAATGTGTGCCAGTAGTAACCAGCTTTAAGTACCTTATGGGCAGTAGTTTCTCCACTAAAGTGTCCTCCGGCTGGTCCTGCATGTAGTTGAGATAACACATTATCAGCCTCATTTATTTCTAGACAACGAAGGAGAACTCCTTCGAAATTCTTTCTAAACAAAATGTTATCAATAAGCTGGTAAGGAGTTGATCTCAATCTCAAAGCTCTTTTATGACGTGGGTCTAAATGTTCAGGAGCATTCCCATGCAATAAGAAGAACTTAATATCATTATACCAAGAATCAGGAGGAGTAGAGATCGGAAAAACTTCCCTTTCAAATAAAGAAGGTTCGCTAAAGAAGTGCAGATCAGGTTCAGAATTGTCCGCAGACCCAGCTGCTAGCTTGCAGAGTCCTTGTCCCCTGACAATCTTTAAAGGTTTTATATCCAGGTCATATTCCTGAAGTGTTGTCACCCAATGTGCTCATTTTTCACCAAGATCCTTTTGCACCAAGAGATTTCTAACTGTAGAATACGGTACAATGACTTTGGTGTGGGACTTCAGTAAGTAAGGCCTGAAATGTTTGACAGATTTGAAAACAGCGAAATCTTGCTTGTCTACTTCTGGGTAGTTCAATTCTGCACCGTTCAAACTAGAACTCGTGAAAGCAATAGGTGCTTCGTTATTTTCCTAGTTTTTCTGTGTCAAAACAGCAGCATAAGAAGAATCAGAAGCAAACGTGTTCGGAAAAATCTAGGCTAGTTAGAGTAGGAGCCTCAGCAATAGCTTTTAAGATGTCATGGAAATATTGCCTCTCATCAGTGGACCATTTAAACTCAACATCTTTCTTGATCATTTTCTGCAGCGGCCTAACGATTTCCATGAACCCAGGAATAAATCTAGAAACAAAAATTATCTTTCCAAGAAACGACTGCATAGACTTCTTTGAGTGAGGCATTGAAATCTGGGAAATAGCCTGGGTACGTTCTGGGTCAATATTAATGCCTTGTTTAGAAACTACGAAACCCAGTAACTTACCTTCTGTAACTGAAAAGATAGATTTCTTAGGATTTAAATAAATCCCATACTTCCTGCAACGCTCAAAAACTCTCCTGAGAAGAGTTAAATGATCAGTTCTGTTTTTTGAAAAGACGGTAATATCATCAATATAAATAACAACAAACTTACCGATCAGACCTCTGAAGGCGATATCCATTTCCCTCTGAAATGTTGCTCTGGCATTTATGAGACCAAATGGCATCTTCCTATACGCATAGGTTCCCCAAGGAGTCCTAAAAGTTGTTTTCAACTAGTCAGCTTTGGATACTAACACTTGGTTGTACCCTGAAAAACCATCTAGAAGTGAAAACATTTCATATCCGGAGACCTGTTGCAAGATTTTCTCCATTGGAGGGACAGGATAATTGTCTTTATCCGAAACCTTATTCAGGTTTCGGAAATCGACGCACAACCTGATATCACCATTTTTCTTTCTGACGGGAACAATATTTTCCACCCACTATGCATGCCGAACCGGGAAAATTATTCTGGCGGCAAGGAGTTTATTCAGCTCCTTCTTGACGGCTGGTTCTAGACTAGGATGCATTTTCCTCAATTTTTGTTGAAAAGGCTTAGCCTCTGGTTTCATAGGAATGACATGCTCCATTATGTTAGGATCAAACATTTTCAGATCATCATAGGTCCAGGAAAATATGTCTTTGAACTCATTGAAGAGTTTAATGAAGGCTGTTTTTTCCTGGGGAGTACAGGTACTACCCAGATTTACACATTGAGGGTTGTGTTATGTACCTAGATTTACAATGTCAGATTGCATGATGGAGCTATTAGTTTTACAATTCCCTGCAGCTTTAAATTTATCCTTCAAGTCATAGAATTTCTCAAGTTTGATTACCGATCTAGGAAAAGGACTGACCTGGTTGAGAGATTCCTGAATTGAGCAAGGCTGATGGATTACCGCGAAATTATATAGATCCTCATCGTGATCCATTTCGTCAATGACCGCATCCTTAAAAGTATCCTTAAGAGACAGAAAATCGATCAACTCCTCGTTGTCGTTGAAGACTCTCCAATTTACTATGTTATGAGGTATGGAAGGTCTGAAAAGCAATTCAACCGAGAAGGCATCAGTAAGCATTCTTTCAGAGGGAATTAATCTTGAAGCAACATTAGCTCAAAGATCAGCTTCCTGATTCAGATAACGAGGAATGGAACTTATGTTAAATGCTAATAGTAAATTCCGTACCTTAGCCTAATAGTTTCTCAGGTGTCCAGCAATACAGTGTATTGTATCACGTACCTGTCTAATAATAATCTCAGAATCTCCTAATACTAACAACGCTTTGGCTCCCAAATCAATTGTTTTTTTCAGCCCTTGAATCAAAGCTTCATATTCAACCACATTGTTGGTGCATTCGAATTCTAACCTGCAAACAATGAAATACCTTTTCCCATAAGGATCTATCAGCAAGCAACCTGCAACAGCACCTTCTTTTGACTTGGAACCGTCAAAGTAAAGAGACCAAAGACCGTTGTTGAGATCCAGATGAGGTGTATCTGTGCTGAAATTTCATCTGGGACTTGAGTAAAATGGCAAATTTCAGAATGTTGTTCTGAATCTGGAATCTCTGAAATTTCAGCTTCTAAGTTCCCAAAGAATGAATCACCCATATAGTTACCCATTATGGTATCAGCAAACAAAACTGGTTCATTTGAATCATCAATTTTAGTGACGGTATGCTTCATATACCATTCTCGATCGATTCTGATCTTATTCGGGCGACCGTTATGAGATATCCATAAGTGTGACCAGTCTGTCGCAAAATATCCATTGAGTTTTTCTGACCAATCCCTGTTAAGAAATAAACCATATGCTTCTGGGATGTCAGCAACAATTATATCAATAATAAAATGGACCTGAGGATTTGAAGCTAACCTTATCAGCACCTCTTTCAATTTACCGATTACTTTTACGTTCGAATGATCAAGCTGCACAATACTTGTATCACAAGGCACAGGGACAGCATTAAGTTTTTTACATACAGAGTAAGGCATAACATTCTTGGAGGCCCCTAAGTCTATCATACAGTTATGTACTTTACGATTGAATATTTCAAACGTAAGCAGAAAGGGGGGAGTCGAAGAATCAGATTTCTTCCCAATGGATGATGCATTAACTGAAGATTTATTTGAATTGTCCTTAATATTAGCAGAGCTGTTTTGAGTTGAAGGCGTTTTTCCACTTTTGCTTGGAGCTGCCCCTTGCATCATTTTATCTCTAATTACAGGTAATTTGAGGAGTTCATAGAGCGAGATATTGGCTCTGCTTTTCTTTAAATCTTCAATCAGGTCGTATTCTAACTCAAGGGAGTGTGCAGATTTAATATTTGCAGGGTGATCTTTATTTTTGACAGCTGAACTATCGTTTGCAGCAGTTGTAGAAGGTTCAACTGTGGGCTCATCTTTCTTACTTCTGGTGTTATACTGGTGTTGATTAACATTGAATACAACCACATCTTCATCATCAATCAATTCTGAGGTGTCCCAGAAGTGACTAATGACGTGGGGTGGTTTATCATTGTTGCTGTCATCTTTGTTTTGGTTATCTTGAGAACTCTATCCAGAAGACTGAGTTTCATTTTCAGTAGATGTTTCTAGATCTGAAACTATTAATTTTAGGAAACTATTAATTTCCTCAATGCTATTAGCCTCAGAAGGTGGAGTTTGCTTTACAGCTGGATTTTGGAAAGGTCTTCTGAATAACTGTTTAGGTGGTTCTTTGTTTGGGGTATTTTCAGAAGTACCCTTTTTTAGGTCAATTATTTCATTAGACAGTTTTTTAATGACTCTTTGTAGACTGTCTAGATCTAGGGCATCTTGACCTTTTTTGTCAGAGTTTGTTGCAGTTTTGGCAGGACTGTCAATCTTCTTCCGAGAAGAAGATGCAGAATCGGTGTCTATTCTGGGATTTGCCTTTGTGGCAGTCACATCCTTTTCCACCTTAATTGCTTCTTCAAAGTTTTCAGCGAGGGTAAGTTTGGCCTTTTGTCTGACAAACATGGCTATTTTTCCAGGCAAGGCTGAAGTGTAAAATTCAACAGTGACATCCTCAGTTGGCCTTGAAGTAGCAGGAATCCTATTTCTTAGAGTTAGGAACCGCTGGTTAAAATCCTCTACCCTTTCCTTAATTTCCATGCGAATCTTAGACAATTCTAACACTAAAGCTGCTGGAGTCTTGTCATCTCCAAACGTGTTCATGAATGCAAGGTCGAATTCGTTCCAGCTAGTAATGGAACCAGCTGTTAGTGAAAAATACCATGTCGAAGCTTTACCCTCAAATGTGTAAGGGAAAATTCGACATACTACGTCTTCACGTTCAACATCTAAGAGCCGAACCGCTAACATAAATTTCTTGACATGATCTTCAGTCGGTTCTTTGGACTCAGGGTTGAATTTAGGCAACAACTTCTCAGGATGTTTGGGCAATGGATGCTGATCACCTGGAACAGCAACAGCATCCTGGGCCAACCATGGCATATTAGCATTAGGGTTTGGGGGATTCACACCTGCCATGTTTCTTGGAGTCGGAAGCGGTGAAGGTGGTGTTTGAAGACTACCAGGAGGGGAATGAGGCGGTGATGGTGGCTGTCCAGATCCTCCTGAAACAGGTAGTCCCATAGAAGAGGAAGGCTGGTTGATGCATGTTAGGGATTGTTGTATTTGAAGATTGGGAATGACACCTAAAGACGGCTCTTGTTCTCCCAAGACAGGTTCGGGATGACGAGTGCGAGGACAGGTAATCTGCGGGAGAGGTAGCTTAGTAGGCTGGTGCCTAGTAATGCTTGAATAAGCTCTTGTCAAATTCTTTGAGATTCATTTATGGCTTGTTAGATTTGATCAAAATCTTCAGGATGGCGAGCACTGCTAGCATCGAATTGGGAAATGAGATTTCGAACAGAGTCGGTCAAAGGGTCGTCACTTAGTCGTGATGACCGGCGTGTTCGTGGTTGTGTAGTTGAATGTATTTGAGGGGTGGTTGGCTGATTAGTTTTGTTAACAGGGTTGTTTTCATCAGCCATTTTACGCTGGCCCTCCTTCTAGCGCCATTGTTAACGGGCGTAGATGACTATGCATGCAACAGGGGAAGACAACCCAGACCGGGATCCTCAGGGCAGGCTCCAAGCTGTTTGGGATGGTTGTTCCTGACAGGTTTCAAGGCTTTGTTAGCCTAAAAGTCTAAAAGTATAAAGGTTAAAGCTAACACTACTGACTGCTAATCAGACCGATACTTATGATTACAAAGGTTAATTCATGTTATATATTACAGGATAACAAACTGTTAAATTTAATTTACTTAAAGCAGATAATTCCAAATACAAGAATAGAAAAATAAATATTAATAGTGTCAATATCCTACAGAGGTATGTTATATACACATTGTATAGTAATTACAAAAGAAATAAGCTGAATGTAATTGATATAAAAGGATCTGATTCAAATAGATTTTTTTCGCATAGTATAATCAACAGAAAATAAAAAGATATTATTCTAACCTACCTACTATCCTGATCAAGAGCGATGAAAATTCTAAGCTGTAATCGATTTATGCCGATAAGAATACTGCATGAATACACTTGATAATATTTGAAGAAATTTAAACATTAACAAAACCATATAGTAATCATTACATATTATATAAACAACAATATCGATCATCAATTACACAACATGACATATCAGCAAGATCGAAAAATATTAAAGTCGATAATCATACAAGACATGTATATTTGCAAAATTCTTTAGAGAATTATGACAAACATAGATAAAGTAGAAAAGGAAATGACAAGACTAATAGATATCAAAAACTATATGCCAAGTATACAAACTGCAAACATATATTAAAAATATCACCAGTTCAACATATCGTGGCTGCAGACAGGTAGCTGTCTAAAGTCGCAGGTAAATCAAACCATAGTCTTGTTGTCTCTTTTCCATAAACTATCGACCCCCCTTTCCCCACATGCCATCTCCCCTTAAATACATGTAATCTAAAAAGAGAAACAGTCCTAAAAACTAGAGATAGCCAAATCGAATCATCTAACCAATTTCCCTTAAAAATGACAAGTAAGACATGTCATTTTTCCAAATACGTAAAAACACCAAGAAATGGTAAATATTCGATCCATGAAAATCGAAAACTTCAACGATGAAACAACACGTGGAAATCCTGGTAGTTGATCTGTTCCGATCGACGTGGGAGATCATCCAAAAATAAACAGTCATCAAAATCTGGGCACGAACAGCAACCATATCGCCTGCAATAAATCAAATAATAAGATCAACACACAAATATAAATTGAAAAGGCAAATGCTATGTAATAAACAGAAATAAAATAAATAAGTACCTGTACAAAGGTAACCTGATCATCAAGCATCAAAACTTCAAAATTAAAAACCTGACAACAAATAGACCCAGCAAAATTACAAATTAACCGGCGCATTGAAAACTTGGATGTTCACACCAGTCGACTGACTTGGGGACTGACCCTTAAACTGCATGAGTGCGATTTGAGCATTAAGCTCCCAGAGCTTCTCTTCATTTTTGTCATTTTCATCCTGTAGTTTAAGAACTCTTTGGATCAGATTATTCTTATGATTTCTTAAGCGTAAGAGTTGTTTATCACTGAAAACCACTTTCTCCTTTAACTCCACATTATCAGCCTTCATTAAATCACGATTTGCTGCTACTTCATTCACCCTTTCCTCCATTCTGCGAATCTTGTCTAAAATACAATTGATGAACAGAGGATGCATCATATCTTCAAAACAATAAGAACCAGGTGAGCCTGACTCTACATGCTTCCCTTTAGTTGTATGACCAATAACAGGATCTACCTGAACTTCTTTCTCCACCGCGGGAGGGTTATCATGGTCAAGGTTCAAATCAAACTCATGCTCGACAGAATGACCATTCACAGGCAGAAAAGGGTCTTCGGCTTCATCATCAATCACCATAGTCTCGGTATGAGCACTATCAAACACCAGGGTTTTGACCGTATTACCTTTTCCCATACTCCTAGTAAATCTAGCTACCAACTTGGCTTTTGGTCTGTCTCATTCACGATTGTGAATTTTATCTGTATTATTTTGTGGCGTAATTGGTGACAGAGAGGAAGACTTCCTTACTCATTTAGAACCCAAGAGAGCATCAGCGCTTCTCGCTGGATTAGTCATAGGATCTTCGCAATGTTCAGGACTCATGCAGCCAGGACTTGACAGGGGTTTACATGAAGGAGAGACCGAAACTGGACTTGGATCCTTGTGCTTGTTGCATTCTTCAGGGTTATCAAACATACAATGACAGAAAGAGGAAAATCCACTGGATTCGATAAATTCCTCCCACGACCGATTCGATTTCGACAACTCCTTATCGATCAACATACGGACTAAGCCATGGTGAAAGAGACTATGACTAACATATTTAGGACCCTTTTTGATTGCATTGGACATTTTAAACAAACTATGCAAAAGATAATAAGGCAAGTTCAGTGGGAAACCTATAAATGCTGACATAAGCCTAAGATGATAGACGTACGCTGAAGATAAGCGGCCTTCACAAGTCAGGTATCGGTGGATCAAATCCAGAACAGGGTGCCACTCCTTTTTGAAGTACTTGCGGGCTACTCCACTGCGAAACGATACTTCTTGAGTAGGGTTCTTTAGTAGCTGCCGCCATTCTGTAATATTCATCGGTTTGTATTTAAACCATCTCTCACCCACTATTGGCAAACCAGTGGTGAGAGCGACTTATCTCTCATCAACCCGAAAACTGAGGTCACCCACTTCGGCCTGATAATCAACCAGATAGAGAGCGAAAACCCTTGTAACTTCACGATTCGAATCAGAGAACTTAGTCATAAATGGCATCCACCCAATAGACTGAACCTTTGCTGACAGCTCAGGGTTCGACTCCAGCAACTTCATTTCGCAAGGCTCTACCCTCACCACAGGCACCATGATCGGCCGTGTTAAAGCACGTAACTGCACGCAAAACCAATACCACAACTCGAGACTAGACAGTGAACCAGATGGGGAACACTCGGGGTGCATACCAAGAAAGACAGATTAGTAACGAAACCCGAACATGAAATAATTGAAATGAGCCATGAGCAACCACCAATAATACCCCTCTAAACTCGACATGGACGAGAGCATTATCACTCAGCGAGGTAATTGATTAATGAGGAATGACGGTCGAAGACTCAAGATAACTCCTGTTATCATTATTTATTCAGCATAAATGACATGAGACCTTTCGTTGTACATGAAACAGGTGTTTCATTAACATCTAGCCACGATGGAGGACAAGTACTGAGCGTTAAATGAAATAGACAGACTTCAGTACCAAACTAATGATACCATATCAACTTCGCAACAGGTAAATCAAGTTTGAAGGCGATGGCGTGAATTGAAATGACGTTAAACCATAATACATATCATCCTTACCGTAATTTCGACCTACCCTTCAAAGGTGGCGGGCGACAGATCATAATACAACCCATTGTTGCACTCAGACTTTGGAATATAAACCATATAACAATCGGCATTAAAATGCTATGGTGACAGCAACTATGGTTTTTAATCAGAGAATATGGCGGATATAGCATATAAAACATTCAACCTTCAACACCCTAAGCTTTACCAAAGTTATAACAAACCGACCACGCATAATCATTAACCAACCTTGCAACAATATGTATGGTAATGCGAGAAATTATACCAAAATCAACCATTCTAATATCTCAACCTTATCAACCATTATAATGACAAAAGCAAGCAATAAAATCAATTTATAATGTTTTTGGATAAGATTCAAGACTAGGATGACGATAACCAATATGAGAATCATCTATACTCATCCTTTGATTTTCTAAGTATAAATCACACCCAAAATAGTAACTTCATGATTAATCTAATATAGTTTATAAAGGTTGTTTAAAAATATGAAATATTGCTGAATCAGTAGCTTAAGGAAGGCCACCCTTTCAGTAGCTGGTAATTCATTAGATTTGTCCCTTTAAAATTTGAACATTTCATTAAAACAAAATGGGATTTTGTTTGATGAAATATGTTTTTTAAAGGTTGTTGAGCAGGGGCACAACACTCTCCCATGTATTTTCATGTTTCTCCTTGATTCGTGATATAATCGCATTCGAAAGTCATCACAATTAGGTATAATCTTACAAAAATTGCATGTCAATGAATCAAAAGGTATTCCTGTTTCAGAAACCCTCTTGCAATGAATATGTCTGTATGTACCATTAATACTGCATTCAATACCATGATAATTTAGTGTTCTCCTGTTATGCTTCTCTATGGCCCACATTTTTCCACCACATTGGTCATCCATTAGAACCTTTTTGTCCAATCTCTCCCCTCTTCTCTCAATATAGGGATCCCAATACCCCCAACATAATAATATTGAGGGAGGTATTTGTCCTAGAACAAGACCATAAAAAACACATTGGTTAATGATCTACTAACTGCTACTAACAAGTAATAATAAATAAAGTAATCTGCACATTCAAATTCAAATTAAATTAAAACTTGGGTAATTTCCACACCTGAAGTAGAAGGATGTGGACGTGTAGAAGCCCCATGTGATGGTGATGGTAGTGATGGGATCAAGAACTTAGACAAACTTTGTTGTGACTTTTCATTGGTAGGCTTCTTCGGTCTCCCAACTGTTCCACTCCTCAACACAATTGTATCATGTGAAGCCTCAACTGTAGTATTAGTAGTGTGCTTCTTTGATTTCATGTGTTCATTTAGAGATATGACAATATTACCACTTTTTGGCACGAAAGAGAACCATCTATTGCATTGTGTACATTCCACTCTTACTTTTTTCTTGTCCTCATAGTTTGCAAGCGTTGCTTCCACAACCTTGAACAAATTAGGCTCTTGTGTTTGGTTGAAATCATGTAGAATTTTGATTGCTTGATCAATCTCAAGTTGATCTCTAGACACTATTGTCTGCTTTTCTTTGTTACCTGAAGGAATTTCACACATTTCATTAATTCCCAACATTGAAATTTGACATTGATGGGACCCTGTTTTCATATGATTGTTTTTGAAGTTACGAACTGTTCGTGCTACAAAGGATACTTCCCCCGTTCCATAATCAATGCCATAGATTTCACAACAGATCTTTATATTAGGTTTTCCATTTTCTAAATATACCTTTAGTGTTAGCTTCTCCTTGACAAACTCTTCCATTAATCTGTTCACTTTATGTTGCCAAGATGCCAATACATTAGGATCAACCACAACTTGCTCCACTTACTCGGACACATTACCAACTCTTGGTTGTTTATGCATAGGTTCCTCCACATTCCCTTCAATGTTTTCAGAGGTTGGCGTTCCCTCCATTACATTTGATTCCAATGTATCAGCAACCATCGTGCATACTTTCCTCTTAATTCCTACATTTGTTTTTGTAGGTTTCCTTCTTTCCTCTTGCAATTCATTTAAAGGACATCTAGTTGAGCCAATAATAAATTCAAAAGGATATTGAATGACTTCATCATTCAGAATTTCAGAATGGATATCAGCATATGTACATCCTTTTTGACACTGGACTGTGCCAACGGGACAATTCTCTTCACCAATAAAAATTCCAAAGTCCACAACATCACTTGGATCCATCTGCATTTACATCCATGTGTACCTTTTAGTTGGGTAAGAAATGAATAAAATTATAACATTTTGTTCAAAATTTTGGATATAATAAGGCTAGGAAATGAGGTGAGTGCATCCATAAATAAATGAAAAACAAAAATTAATTCAAATTTACACATGCATATTAGTTCATTAATAAAACAAAGAGCTAGGAAGCAAATTATGCACTTTCAATTCAAATATCTAAAAGGGATGAAGAAATCTTACTATCGAAATGAAACACCTTGAAGCAAAATGTATTGTTAGTGGCTTATTCAAATAGCCCTCCCAAAACTGAAGAGTCGGCTTCAACGTGCCTACAAAAGATCAAAAGGTGATCAAAACAAGAGATGAAAAAACATAGAGGTGATCAAAGGTCTTTGTTATTTTTGGAATTTAGTCTTGTTCTTTTTTATGGAAATTCCCCAAGCATTACAATCCACTCTAGGAAATGATAAAAACATATTAATTGACTAATATTCCCAACCTGCAAGCCTAAGCCCTATTGTACATGGTGTTTGGCCTTGGGGTAAGAAAAAAACTTAGTAATAAGTGAACTCACCTAATAAATGAAGAATGGTCCAAGGAGAGATAAATTTGTTCAATAGTCACTCACAAAGCTCAAGTAAACCATTTTGGAAACTTCCCACATAAATGCAACAACTCTTAAATTCACTCCCTAGATCTTTGAGATCAATTTTCCATCCAAATGGTGAAGATTACATAGTTGGTATAGCTTCCACAGCTCAACAACACAATGAAATTGCAGCCATAACACTTTAAGCGACCTAAATCTCTCACATTACTGTGAATAGGTATTGTAGC
>LPNX010444858.1:54225-72392 GCA_001517045.1 Pseudotsuga menziesii
TGGGAGGCATTTAATTTCACATCATAATCTTAATATGCATACTCCTTTTATCATCAACATTATAGACCTAGTCAAACTGATGTGGACAGTGCTGGAATTACTCTTACACACGTTTTTAGCTATGTAGAAGATATGTGATGACACATCCTTTGTTAACATAACATTGGACCGATCACCTTTTGGTAAACAAGGCACATATACTATAGAAGGAATAACATGTTTTATAAATGTTATATAATTTGAACAAAATGAATTATCAAACTTCATGTAACGACAATTAGTATTAAATATGGTTCTGAAATTACTCTTCTTCTATTAAATAATTTAGCTATGTAGAAGATATGCTATGAAATATTCTCTGTCAACATTGGACTGGTGTGGGACTGGTCACCTTTTAGGTTGTAAGAAAAGGGCATATAATAGGATGCATAAAATGTGCTTTTAAGGTTATAATATGCCAAAAATTAATTATCAAACTTCATATAAAGACATCTAGTTCAGAGACTCTTCCAGATAGCTACATTGAGAGGTCAGATAACCAACTTCACCACCAAGATCAAAATACCAAGGAATACATCCCATCTTCATCCTGACTTCAAAAGATGTCTACAAGGGAATACAAGAAGAACCCAGTCATGGCTTATCCAGGGAGGCACTTATGGACCTACCAAGAAACTGATACAACAGGGGATCAACATCTGCTTTAGACATCCAAAGGATGTAAAAAATCTAAATTATGTCACTCTTGAAAAAATAGACATCAAAGATGTCAAAGACTCAAATTAAAAGAGCTTCATCGATCCATTCCCCACTATTTCACCTTCACATATTTCAGTGAATTGTAAGAGGCCAGATTCCATAGAGAGTGCCTCATTTTCTAGCAGATCTCCAACCTGGCAGCCAATGCCTAACAATATTTCAAAAAAGCACTGCAAAATATCACATACAAATGCTAAGGGCTTTGTAATCCACGGTGTGAAGATTCCTACTAACTTTAGTTTGTAAGAATATTTGATTTTCAAGCCTGATTTTGTAAACATCATGGAACTAACAACTAAAACCATTTACCAAAAAACTACAGGGCATGCTAAAGCAGTTGACACCAAAATTACAAAATATTGAACAATAAAAACACCCTAGGGCATTATTTTTCAAACTGCTAATATGACTACTTTTATAAATAGATTGTGGTCTCTTTCACAACAGTAAAGGAAGAGCATTAATTTTGTCTAGATTATTAGGAAATGCAACAATAAGAGAATGAAAGCATGCCATCTAGATATTATATAGATCTCTGAAGTACTAGTATGCAGCTACAAATACAAGTATAGCTATAGCAGATAACAGAAAGGCCAAACAATGAGACCTCTGGCTTATTTTTTATATTTTTAGCCCTATGGGCATAGTCCAAAGTGTTGAGAGTTTCTTCAAGATAGTGGACAGAACTTGTAATCACTATGTCCACCTGTTGAAACTAGAACTACTAATCCCATTAAGCTAGTGTTGTATTGGAATAAAATGAATAAGGGTAACAATGATTTGACTTCTCTATTACCATAACCTTTTCTCATATTGAATATGATAGAATTATTAGGGCTTAACTTACATGTAAATACTGGAACCTGTTGGGAGGGCAATGACAACATCAATCGTGCTACCCAAAAAGCTTAAAAAGGTCTTCGCACAGATCAAAAGAAATAATGAATGTAGGTACAAATTACTCTCTGAAGCTTAAACAACATCTGACATTAGTAGGGTAACATATTCTTTGTCTAAATCTCCAACTAAGTGAGTTCACCTAATAAGAATGGTGAGTTTACCTAATATATATGATCACTGATTATTCAAATGCCAAGAATTAAGTTGGTTCAACCGCTCTTGGTACTACCGGCCTTTACATGGTGTGGGGTAGAGTAATTACTCACTCCACTCTTCCACAATCCCACTTCTTCGGAGGTTTTGGGGGTCTTTCTCACTCTCATGCAGGGGGGTGTGGGTTTTCCTCCCACCGCGAATCATTTCAGACATCCTCACGCAGAGAGAGGTTCTGTTTCCTCACACGCTCACCTTTTGGGGGATTTCCCATCGCTTGTTCATCTCACGCAGGAGTCATAGGGTCTACTCCAGAACTTTTATCGATTTCAGTCTATGCAAGTTTCTCCCTTTCACGTAGGGATCTAGGAAAAGGGTTTACTGTTGCCACAAATTTCCCTATGCAGGGACCATTCACGCTAGGGGCTGTGTGTTTCTGTGTGTCCCATACAAATTTCGATGGTAAGTGTATGTCTCCTTACTGAGTGTGGCCGTGTATGTTATCGACTGTGGTTTGCGTTTGTGTTTTCCCTTGTCCATGCTAGGAGTTTGGCTTCTTTCCCATTTGTGGACTGTTTAATGTTTTTGTCCTTTCATTGTGAGATTGGCGCTATTATCTTCCCCTGGTTTTGGGTTGCTGCTAAGTTGTTTTAGCCACTCTAGGGCCAAGAACAACTCTAAGTCACCTTGTTGACTTGAGCTGTGTTCACCTTTTCATTTGGGGTTGTCACCCTACTGTCTTCATCTTCTTCACAAATCTGTGAACTGTTTGTTTTACTGCATTATGCAGTGGTTGGTCTTCGAGCTGTTGAGAGTAGGATTAGAGGCTAGGTATGCTTGAGAAAACTGGTGGTTAGAGCCACTCGGACAGAGTTAGACTGATGGCTTTCTACTCCACAACCCTTCAAGAGTATTGGAAAGGGAAGTCAGGGCCTAGGGGACTGTGAAGCAGAGAAAGGACTGATTCCTAGTGTTGGGTGTGTGGACGCCTTATAGGTCAGGGTTAGCTCTGGTGTAAGCATTCTTAGCTCTCCATTGAGGCCACCAACTTAGCATTTAGCCTTTCCTAGCTCCTTAATGGCTTGATAAACCCTACTATGTGGGCTTAGCTGATTTGTGTACCTTGGCTATGTGTAAGCCTACTTTGACACTTATTCCTTGAGGAATCATGCCCAGCTTGGGGGCGGTAGTGTTGCTAACAGATTGGTGAGCACGCTAGCCTATGGTTGGGTGGAACGTTGCAGCGACATAGCTGGTTGTGGGACAAATTCTTTTTAAGATAAGTACTCTTGACTATTTCGTATCTGCATTTACATTTACTGCCTATTGTCGAATGAATCATGATGAACATGTTGATGCTTGGATGAATGTATGTTTGCTTCTGCTATGTATATGAAGGGTTATGCATCTTATCATGTTTTATGTTATAAGCTTTTTATTTCAGCATTATATGCCTATTCATGTTCATGGGGCTATTTTCCCAGATGATTGATGTATAGTAGCGTCCTCTTTGCCAGTCGGAGGGTTGGGGACGTTACAGGATCCAATAGATTAACTATGAGTAGCTTCTTTTCCTCTGCAATATCTGTCATGAATATGGCCATTTTGGCAGAAAATTCCCAAAAGGAGCCCAAGAGCAGACAACCTTAGATCACAAAGGGGATGATAAGCAGAACAACGAGGGATTCACATAGGTTAAGAGTAGGCGATGAGGAAAGAACAATAGCGGGCCAAAACCACAAAAGGACACACCAGGAAAGGCTCCAACCGGCTCCAACCCCTTTCAAATCTTGGTGGAAGAGGACCCAGGGAAAGAGAAAATGGGGGAAGATGTCATGGCCAAATCTTAGGAAGACGAGATGGATGAGCTCACAAGTAGAACTAGGATGAATATCCAGACTGATTTCATGGAAGAAGACAAAGCGGAGGAAATGGAATTAGGAGAACTAGATCTGGATGCGCTTGAAAAGGAATGTGACAAGGCAAGTAAGGGTTATGTCTTTGGAGAGCAGTTATAACTACTCCAGGAAGCCATCATCTAATCCAAAGCTTAGCAGGGTCTCGGGATCATTGCAGAGGCTCAGAAGGGGAGCAAGAGGAAGGCTCCAAAGGAGGATATGAAAAGAGGCCGAAAGACAAACAAGCAGAGGATCATAGCAATTGGGGTCAAGCTAATCGAATAAAGGCCAATACCTAATGATAAGGGCAGTTTTCTCTGAGGTAAGTAAGGTCACCCATTGAAGATATTTTCTTGGAATATTAGGGGGTGTAACCAATCGAGGAATATTAAAACCCTGGATAGGAAGGTTAAGCAAGAAAGACCAGAGGCTCTATTTTTATAAAAGACTAAATGTATTTTTGAAGCCCTGAAGAAATTCGGACAAAGGATATGGAAAGGTAGAAGTGTCATGGAAACGTATGCAGAAGGTATGGCAGGGGGGATGGTAGTGCTATGGCACCCAAGTACTATTGATCTCTCTGAGTGATGGGCCAATAATTTCTCACTAATGGAAGAATTCAAGCTTTTAGGACCGGGGATCACAGGGACATTGGTCAATGTATATTGGCCCTATGATTTCCCCCAGAAACAGGCCTTCCTCAGCTTGTGTCACTGGCTAAGTGTGTCAAAACATGAGGGGAACTAGATGATAGGAGGGGAATTTAACTTGAACACCTCTCTCAAGGAGAAGAAGGGGGGCCGAAGGGTAATGGAAAAATACCAAGAAGAATTCAGGGGGTTGTTGGCCCACAACCCCCTAGAGGATCTAGAGACAAAATATGGGTGGTTCACTTGGAATAACATGAGGGGTGGATAAAACCTCGTAGCATCATATATTGAGAGTTTAATTATGTAAGAAACATCATCTGATGGAATTGGGAGATCAGGGAAGTGTTCTCTCGATGGTGGGCTCTAATCATTGGTCAATTGGTCTCAATTGGGATAGGTCAAATGCCCTCCTGAGAAAACCCTTTCGCTTTGAGCAGTTCTGGTTGGAACATAAGGACTTTAGGGGTCTAGTGGAATAGTGGTGGAAGGAGTTGGCCTCCCCTACGGGGATAAGAATGTACATCTTCCTACAGAAACTTGAGGCCCTAAAAGCGAATATACGCACATGGAACAAAGGGGAATTTGGTAACATCCTTGAGGATAAAAATAAACTTATCAATGACATTGACCACATCCATCAGAAAGGTATGGAAACTGGATGGGACATGGATATGAAATAGAAGGAGAACGATCTACTCAGCCAACTGGATGCAAGAGAAAGGTAGGAAGAGATATACTGGAGATAGAAATCCAAGGTCAAATGGCTTCAGGAAGGAGAGAAAAACTCTAAATTATTCCATACCTATGTGGTCCACAATAGACTAGGCTTGAAGAGCCATAGAATCAAAAGAGAATATGGGTCCTAGGTGGATACAAGGGGAGAATTTGAGGAAGAGATAACCAGCTACTTCGAAGGGATAATGACCGAGGATGACAATGATAGGGAGTAGTACATTGCTCAGATCACTATGCTCATCCCCAAAACTATAACCAAGGAGGAAAATGAAATGCTCGATAAACATTTCTCCATGCAGGAGGTGGAGGAAGCAGTAATCCAAATGGCCCAAGGGAAGGCCCCTAGTCTGGATGGGTTTACAACCAACTTCTTCCACTTTTTCTTGGATATGATCAAGGATGAGGTTTGAGAAATTGTTGAGGAATCAAGATGCAAGTGAGGGGTGCCCAAAGCCTTCAATGTAACCTTTCTCTCCTTGATCCCAAAAGGGGAGGTTACGTATTCACCAGGAAAGTTTAGACCAATAGCCCTATGCAATGTGATCTAAAAAATTATCTCCAAAATGATTGTGAACCAATTAAACCCCTTCTTCTAGGTTTGATCAGTCTGAAACTATCAGTCTTTGTCGAGGTAAGGCAGATTCTAGATGGCATCAATGATGTCCATGAGACAATCCACTCTCTAAAATGGACAAAAAGGCCTGGAATTCTCATTAAGCTTGATATCGTCAAAGCCTATAATAAGTTCATCTAGAAATATATGTAAAATATGTCGATAGCATATGGTTTTAACATGGAATGGGTGGAATGGGTCATGGATTTATTTAATACACCCTTCTTCTCCATCCTATTGAATGATCCCTGACCAAGATCTTCAAGCCTTCTCGTAGGATTAGGTAGGGAGATTCGCTTTCACCATTTCTCTTTATCCTTATTGCAAAGGGTCTGAGTAATCTCATCCAAACCCAGGTGCGAAGAGGAGAAATCATAGTCTCATCCTTCATGATGGTATGGAGACATAAACTCACTAGCAATACGTGGATGACATGATGCTTATGGGGAAACCTTCAATCCAAGAATCCTGTGCTTTCAAAAAGAGTTAAACACTCTTTGCAAAATCATCTTGGATGGAAGTCAATGCTCAGAAATCTCAGGTATTCTTCTTAAACACATCCCCCATCATCTAAAGGAATATTGTATGAATTTTGGGTTTTAAAAAGGGATCCTTCCCTTCCAAATATATTCTAGTTCCTTTGGGGCTGGGAGCCATCAAGAGTGCATCCTGGCAAGATCTAATGGACAAGCTCAAGGGCAGACTCTTAAGTTGGGTTCTACGGCCCCTTAACCTGCCATGCAAGCTGGTCCTGGTAAAATCAGTCCTCCAAGCCATTCCAGTCTATCTTTTCTATCTCTTATCTACCCCAAAATATGTCATAAAGGAGATAAGGAATATTCAGTGAAACGTCCTATGGGGAGGTAGAGAAGCTAAAGACAAGTTCCCTCTGGTTAACTGGGATGAAATTTGTTCCCCCAAGGACAGAGGCAGCCTGGGTGTTTGCGACCATGAATTCATGGGGAAAATCCATGAGGAAAAAATATGGTGGAGGTGGTGCAACTATATGCAGGAACCATGGGCTAAGATCAGGCACATTAAGTACTCTAGGGGCCGGCCCAAGACCTAGCTTATTCGATTTAATGAGGAACCATTGGGATCTGATATTTGGGCGAAGGCTCTGATAGGACATAAGATAGTTGAAGAGAATAGCTTCTGGGAGTTCAAGGCAGGTGACTATGCTAATTTCTAAGATGATTCATGGAACTAGCTCCCCAAACTTGGGATTGACCCTCGCTGGCAGTACATACAAGCTAAAGGTCTCTAGGATGACAAGATCAAAGTGAGTCACTACTGGGAGGAAGGAGCTCGAGGGGATTAGTGATGATTAATGATTTAGGATAGGGGTGACAATCAGATCTCGGAGCAGGACCTTCGATCTTGCAAGGATGAACTCCAAGAAAGGTTCATTTTGCACAAATATGGGGAGGATGCTCTACAATGGGGTTACACCCAAAAAGGGTCCTTTAGCATAAAAGAAGCCTACGATATCTTAATAAGGAGCCAAGAAGGGGAGGAGAAAATTTGGAAGAAGGTTTGAGAGGCCAATCCATGGCCAAATATTTCCACCTTCTATTGGCTGGTTCTCAAGCGAAGAATCTTAACTGGGGAAAACCTGAGATGTAGAGGAATCCATGGTCCCTCACAATGTGCCCTTTACTTATGTTAAGAAGAGAGCATGAACCATTTTCTTGATACATGTTCCTTTACTGCAATGATATGGGATAGGGGCGGTTAGGAATTTATATGAAGTGACCGATGCTAAGGTGATCCAAGCCAAAATTTGAGGGATTGGAATCCTAAAGATTTTTAAAAATGCATCTTATGGTCCCTGTGGCAAGCCTTCCTAAGAACTGTCATGTGGTTGGTATAGAAGGAGAGAAATGGTAGAATCTTCTGGGGAAAGCAGCAAATGACTGAGGAGGTATGGAGGATTTTGGCTATGAATCTCTTGGAAACCATACGAAGCATGCAATGGAGTGAGGAAGACAAATAGTTTAAAGGACCAGAAATGATCATTGTGGATGGTTGGGGATTGGAAAAAGGAAATATGGATGGACTGCGATGAAAATTTAAAAGTTGCAGAGTCTCTATCCTGAACTATTGGGATCCCCCTCCTCACATGGTTTACAAACTCAATTTTGATGGAGCGGAAAACAGAAACCTAGGTGCGGTCAGCTATGGTGGAGTTTGTAGAAATTCGGACAGGGATATTATTCAATTTTTGTATGGATCCATAGGGTTTGACACCAAGAACTCTATGAAACTCGAAGGTATGCTCGAGCACCTCAAAACCATGCTTAGGGAAGGATGGCTCCCGACAATCATTGAAGGGGACTTGAATATCCTAATCCAGATGGAAAAGTAGCTCGCTAATGGGAAGACAACTGAGAAGGTCTTGTCCAGCTGGCAGTTAGCGAGTAGGATGGAAATCCTATGCAACTTAGTTCTAGCATACTCAACTGTCTCCTTTTGTCAGGTCAGACGGGAAGCGAATAGGGTAGCGAACATGTTGGAAAACACCGGAGAAAAGGGGAATGGGGTCCAAAGGATGAGACAGCTATAGAACTTCAGAGAAAAATAGTGGGCTCTATAGTGCAGACAGCTTGCTAGACAAGATGTCGAACAGATGGAGAGCGACACGAGTGATCATAAAGGTGAAGAGAGGAGGTCAAAGGAGACTTCCATGGATCTGAACCACTGCTATGCATGATCATGCAAGTGAAGTACGTCTTACTCTAGATCAATCACTTCGCTCTTAAAACTATATACAGATCCTGGATTGGAAGGAGAGGTAGGATACATTATCTATGGAATTGGGATTTGGAATTGTTGATGGGAATGATGCCTAAGATCGTGCTAGGTATGGGAGAATGTGATCACCAGATTTGGGAGATTTCAGGCTCGTATAGAACCAATAGTGCAAACACTGCTCTCCTCATTATTAATACCAATGAAGTTGCATGGCATTTCATCCACTACCTGTGGAATGAATCTATCAGTCTTGTTGTGATTAGGAGTGGTGAGCGCTCTTGGGATTGTCAGAGTAGATCAGTGAGGAATTAGGAGACGAACTGTAGAATTTCCCCTACCCGCGGCATCCATGGGAAGATTAATGAGGATGAAGATTCAATATTTGCATTGCGAAAAAGGAAAAGGGGTGGCTAAGAGGGGCAAGGGAACTGCTACCCACGCTCAAATCCAGGAACAAGAGGTCGCTGAGTTATTCAAAGATCGCATTCCATTGATCGCCCGAAAAACTATCGAGAGGGTGGAAAATGACCTTTGGGAGCAAGTGAAAGCCATGCCAATTGAGGAAGTCCACCAGGAAGTTGAAGACTAGGTCGTGGACCTTGGTTCTACTGCTAGGCAAGCATCTACCTATGATCACATGATTATGCTATACTAGGTAATAATGAACCTGGTAAATCATTTCACGCTTAACTTGGAAGCTAAAAAGGAGGAGGTGGTGGCCAAAAAGGAAGGGGATGAGCATCCTGCAAAGCCCTGGAAGGACCACAACTAATATTTTCGGTTGATGCATAAGAAGTTAGATCAAATCACCTCTCTCCTGGGAATTTTCCTCTACTGTCTGGGGATGGAGTAGCAACTTGGAGGAGATTCCATCCAGAATACCAGTGGCCTAGGAGCAGAGAGCGTGGGAGGCTTGCACCCTAGTGTGCAAAGGATTTAGTGCAAACTTCTGGTTTCCCACGTTATGACCCTCTTCCTTAGCTCTAGGAATTTGTCTGTATTAAATTACTATCTATTTTCACTTAGTAGTTTGTTAATGTCAATAGTCGTGGCTGGGATCAATGGCTGTGTTTCTACTAGTTTGGATTTTAATGTTTGGATTGATCTATGTACTTTTATGGCTCTCCCTATTTTGGGCAAATAAGGTTTTTTTATTTTGGGGAAAGAAGGTTTTTTGGGGGGGAAGAATGTAAAGTTGTTTCAAGCTAGGTTTTTTGCTCTGATATGATCCTTGTAGGAATCCTTCAACAAGTGCAGACATTGCTTGTTCCTCTGGCCTGTATGGTACAAGTCTAGAACAAAAAGTCACAACAATATATCCTCTCCCTAGCTAATTAATATACGTCAATAAAATAACTCTCTTACCTCAAATCTGAAAGCTCTGTCCATTGTTTCACTATTATTCATCCGATCTATAATACCTGCAAAGAAGTATAAAAAACAAGACAAAGGATAAGAGTAACAAGATAGATCAACAATCCATAATAGTGGTTAAGGAATGTAATAATAAATTATTGATATTCACACAAATCAAATATGGGAAAGGGAAACACTTTTGTATTAATCAAAATGAAAAGAGAAAGCTACAACCAAATCCTTGATGTCGGTAGCTTCGTTTCCACAAGGACTTTGACACACTCACAAAACTCAAATGGTCACACAAAAGCTCTTTTCTCACAAAACTCACTCAACTTTTCCTCAATATCAGTTCAATCCAACAACATAAGAATTATCTATTTTTGTCTCCCCTCAGATAGTCCATAGAGCCTTCTTTTATAAAGCAAGGGAGGCTCATATTAGATGAGATATTTTGGGAAGAGGATAGGGGATGATCTCTAGGGGCTAGGAGGTCAACTGCTAGCTCTTTGTAACAAATAGGAACATCGTCCATGAGATCTTTCACTTGGAAGCTTCTCGAAACTTTTATTTTTTCATTTTAAATCCTGCTAGCGCTTCTTGCAGAGAGACACACTTTACAAACAAGGTAGAGGTGCCAATGGCACCTATTTTCAATGGAAAAGGTGTTCCAACCCTCTCTTGCGCTCTGTCATAGGAAGCAAGGTGCGTCAACCAGTTTAAAGGTGAGAAAAAGTGTCCAAAAGAATCCTTAGGTACTTTTTTTGAGGAATTTGAGGCATCAATGTAGATTTTAGGTGAAACAATAGGAAAACAAATGTAGATTATGATTCATACCAAATAAATATATGGATATTATTAAAAATACATAATCGTTTATCCTCAACGCACGAAACAAAATGTAGGTTACGATTCATACAAAATCAAGATCAGAATCTTATTAAAAATACATAATCGTTTATTCTCAGCATGAGAAAAGAAATGCAGGTTACAATACATACCAAATCAAGACCTGGATCTTATTAAAATTACATAATCATTTATCCTCAGCGCGGGAAAATAAATGCAGGTTACAATACATACCAAATCAAGACCTGGATCTTATTAAAATTACATAATCATTTATCCTCAGCGCGGGAAAATAAATGCAGGTTACAATTCATACCTGTGAATTCATTTATCAAGTCAAATGCAGACCAAAACAAGGTTCACGATCAAGTTTTGGTTCCATAGTTAAGTTCCCCATAGAAAATGTAGATGCATACTGCGAACATCCACCAGACTCATGGATACGCTGATGGAAGCTTAGGTAAGGAAAACGACTTTCCAACCCCTCCCTACTCAGAAATCATGGCATTTAAATGAAAACCCTTCTTCTTCTAATCATGACATGTTGCAGTTGTCAAACTCCACATTTTTCCTTTCTTCCAGTGCAAGTGGGATTGATATATTGTATCCTTTATTTTTACTTACCATCGTATCGACTACTCTCCTCTAAAATGAAATGGATCCTTTAAAGTTTCAACATATGTTTAGAGATATTAAAATATAGTATCATTATATACATATATATTAAATATATGTTTAGGGTTATTACCATCTTGCTTTATTATATATATAACAAACTCTCAGTTTTAAATTCTCTGATAGTATAACCTTAGAGTAATGTTCTAGGGTAAGGGTCTAAATTCCTAACCATTATAATTAGATGAAAACAATCATTTCGTGATACTCTGTTCTGAAGGTTTCTACCATTTTACTTATTATTTTAAGCAAAGGGCATTCTTCACCATTTAATTTGATCATAGTTTATTTAACAATTTTTCCCAGTTCACTAAACTATGCAAATGGTTTCGTTAGTATCATTATGTCTCTTAGACATAAAGATTTATATATATAGTAACTTTAATTCATGTCAAAACTTGTCAATTTTACACACCTTATAGTGAGCATGTAATTTACAAATTATTACTGTAACCAACTTCCCTCTGATACATCATCGAAATCATGATGAGACTGAGATAAGTTTTCTAGATCCCCAAGACTTTATTCATCTTCACTCTATCTCCTCTATTGTATTTGTCCCCAATCATTGTTTTAGTCGTGCAAAGCTTTCAACCTCCTAACCCTATCAATTTTAACCACAATTTAATGAAGTTAGAATTAGCACTTGCATTGCCTTTTACTTACGCTCCGCATTTTCATGTCGCATAGTAAGGGGATGTTACAAATTTGGTCATACTAAAACCCCATGGAAGTAAAATCTTGTCAAAGGCATTTCAGTAAAAGTAAAATTGCCAAAGTTAACCCCTTGAAGAAAAAGGTGGAGAAGTTCCCAAAAAGTAGTGTGTGGCATTCCAAAAAAATTAGAATTTAAATATTTATTGCACAATAATTCAAATTAATTGTCCCATTTTTTTCGACAACCAAATCCATTTAGTCTCTATAATAATGTCATAGATTTGGTAAAGAAATATGTTGAAAGTATTTTAAACACATTACTATTAGTAAACACACTATTTCAAACTAAACCAAATTGAGAAATACAGTCAAATTCTTGACTCGGTAGAACCCCATAGTCATTATCAATGCTATCGACGACATGGAACATGTCTACTTTAAGCATATACTCATAAACACAGCACTGAACACGTAACATATTTAAGAATAAATATATTAATGAATCTGTTTAAAAGTCTTATATGCAGATTCCTGTTAATTTGTTTAAAAAAGGCACTCAATCCTCCAACTAGGTAAAACTCCATTGTCAAAATGGAACTTTGTTTAATCACGAGTGACACAATTCTAAGATATTCACAAACATATCACTTATTTTGTAAGATATTTCTGAAAATTATCTAGAACTCATGAGTGGTTGTATCGAGGTAACTAGAAAATTCAATTTGAACATTGTTTTACCATTGTAAAATTATAATTTTTTTTATCAAACTGAAAGTATATGTGGTCGTCATAGTCAGTTTATTAAAAAACTACTATCAAGCGATGAATGCACAAAGCGGACCAACCAAGGGATGTGGAAAGAAGGCTTTTGTGATAAATCATTTAGGGCAACCAATGTTTTTATCGTTATAGGGGTGCTCTTAATTATACAATGCATAATTTCAAAATATCTAAATGTATTTTTAATTTGGATTAAAATTAACTTAACATTTTGGACATTCCCATAAGTTTTAAAGGAATTCTTCAATGAAAATAAAATATAATAACTAGCACAACCACAAGTAAAGTGACACATGATGATGATATGCACAATCAATCACTTAAGTTTGTGAAGATAGTTAGTTGTTAAACAAAGTCTAAAATATACAAATTTATATCCATTATTTATACTAGATTGTTAAGCTTAATACAAGCGAAAAACAAATATTATTTAATTTAAAAAATTGACATGAAAAAACAAAAACAAATTGCTAAGGGTTTTTTTAATCGTCTTTTAACTAAAACTTAATTAAATATTAATCAATGTGTATCTAAGCATAAGCAAATCCAAAATATGAGATAATATATAAATACCTATCAACATAATTATTTAATATTTATAATAAAAAATAAAATATTTTTTTTAATTATTATTATTATTTTAATAATAATTAAAATTTGGCATAAATAGAGTATTACTTGATAAACTTAAGTTGGACTATTACTTTGCTGGCTGGAAGAAATCATAGATACCTATGTGCACCTCACTCTATTTGCTCTGACATTTGAGATAGCTTATTCGACTTTAATCCAAATAGATAATATTTAATTTACAACGGCTTTGGACATGGTTAATTTGACAAATAATAAACACGGGGAACAAAGCGTTATGTAGTATCAATCATACCTATCTGCCTTTTCATGCATGCCCAATTACAATCCTTTTCATGCATGTAAGTTAATGCGAACTTTACAACCACTTTGAAAATGTCTACCTAATTATACCTCATTAACTATGCTAAATTTGGGCAAATAATCAAAGCTAAAGTAATAAGGCTTAAATTAGTTTGCTTCTGTGGCCGTGTTTAAATGAAATGTAACTTTAGCTTAGAAAAAATCATTTTGTATTGATAGTGTTGAAAGTATTGTCCTAGTTGAGATTAAGGGGGTGTGTTAAGAAATGTAATTTCATTAGTCAATAGTGCATTAATTAGTTGGTTATTTGAGTAGTTGATTTGGTCACCTTATCTTGATTAGTGACCCATAGTATTTTCTTATCCATGGTATTGTCCCATGGTTTCATTGTTATGTAGTCATGTAAATTTTGATGCTTAATAATAAGAAGTAAATCAATATGCCCACGGGTGTTCCATCACTTCTGCTTCATTTCTTTTTTAAACGTTAACATGGTATCTGAGATTGATCAAACTGAATGAAAAATGAGATCTTGAAAAGCACAAAGAAAGTTTGGTTTCCAAAGGATATGCACAGTATGGTGTAGGTTATGATGAAACCTTTTCTCTTGTAGAAAGGATGGATACCGTCAAAGATGTACTGGCCATTGCAAAACAAAATCAGCGACCTGTATATCAAATGGACATGAAATCTACCTTTCTCAATGGTATTCTTGCAAAAGAATTCTATGTAGGATAGCCACCTGAATATACTGTCAAAGTTCATGAACACTGAGTGTTTAAGCTGAAAAAAGGCCTTATACATGGTCCAAAAAAAGCTCCACGATCTTGGTACAGTAGGATTGACTCTTGTCTCATCAACAATGGGTTCAATAGAAGCAACAATGAGCCTACTCTGTATGTAAAAACAAATCAACAAGTTAAAATGTTGATTGAATGTCTTTACGTTGATGACATGATTTACACTCACAATTTGATGCTTGAAGAATTCAGGATAGTCATGAAAAAGGAATTTGAGATGACTAATCTAAGTCTCATGAAGTACTTCCTTGGTCTAGAAGTTACTCAAACTGATCAATGTATTTTCATTTGTGAGCATAAGTATGCTACTGATCCAGGAGGATATTGGTGGCCACCCACCTATTCCACTTGGACCCCCACCATTTTTTCTTTCAGTTTTCTAGTTTCCTTAATTGTAGCAGAATTTACTATTTTTAGCAGTTTTCGGGTCCTAAACTTTCGAATCCATTTTGATGCCCTAAACAACGTTTTTTCGACATCAAATGGTCGAGAAAATATGAGTTCGTTTTGGACTTGGTATTTTTTGTTCAAGGATGTAATCCTTGAATGGATCTTTCTAGCGATGTATCATGCATGTCAAACAGAGGTAGTATGCCAAAGTTACGAACCCGGGAAATTAATGTACCAAGTTACCCAATGGGGCCCACATGCTGTTGTTTCACCTCTTAGGGCTAGGTTTTTGGATGTGTATGGTTTCCATTGTTTCTCAATAATATATAGTCCTTCGAGCCTCGTTGTAACATAGAGTTTAGAGGCATTTAGCCGCCACATCTGTTCTCAGGACAAGCTACCAGCACTCTAGCTAATTGCGCCGAGAGGCGCTCTATAGCCCAGTATGGGGGAGATCTTGTAACGTGATGTAACATTTGTAACATGTAGGCAAAAAATAATAGTGATAGTGAATATTATGGGAGAGATCTTGTAACGTGATGTAACGTTTGTAACATGTCGACAAAAAATAATAGTGACAGTGAATATTATAGGAGAGATCTTGTAACGTGATGTAACGTTTGTAACATGTCAGCAAAAAATAATAGTGATAGTGAATATTATGGGAGAGATCTTGTAACGTGATGTAATGTTTGTAAAGTTTTTAATTTTGAAGTAACTAATGTAAAACCAATATATTACATAAAGTTACATATATAAATAAAAAATTTAACAACAATATATAAATTAAGTTAGACACTTGAACATTAAAAAAAAAGCTAGTTACCCAAGAGATCGATGAGTTGAATATGAAAAACAATACAACCGTGTCTCATCATGGTCACCATCTCTGTCTTAGGTCCCTGCAATGACCCAAAAAATGGAGCTCTTCCAGCAAAACCTTAAAAAAAAATCCCTAGAACTCTAATAAATTAATTAGATTTGATTTTCCTCACAGAATGTAATATGACTTTATTGCATTTGTAACAATCATTCATGTGCAACCTCATCACATTTTTCTGTAGAGGATCACAAATCCAAATATTATAGTAATCTCCACTTGCAATAGAGCGTATTAGAATCATGGATTGATAAGTTCAAGGCCCCATTTTCCTTGAAAATAAATGATTATCTTTCCATGGCCATGCCTCCCACTTGCATCGAACCCCAGCGAGGATAGCATTCAGCAAAAACGCTGAAGAGTACCAAAGATTTATATACCTGATGGGATTTCTCCCAAAAAATTCTATGGAATTCTGATAATTGAGTAAATAACTGCCAATTGCCCATATAATGCACATTGTCTGCAAAGCTACACATGTCCCAAACACAAAGAAACTTACCATGGTGGGATCAAAAATGTCATCAAGCCACGTTATGATTACGCACACTATGAGTAAAACAAGTAAAACGGGTGAAGTCGCGGTACAAATTATTACCACGAGTGCTCCCAATGACATCAGTAAATCCGGTTAAGTCAGTTGGTTTCATTAATGAAGCAGATTAAGAATTTTATATCAAATTATATCAAAGTTGAAGCACTACTAGTTGTAGAAGCACTGGTTTAAGAAACACAGTAAGCACCACTATTAGATCCATAGCCAAGGCATTAAAAACATAAGCATTTGGATCATTTGAAGGAGCAACATTTGAACAAACAACAAAGGATTACTAAAAGGCAGCACAAGCAGAACAAGTAGGCCCAGCACTTCCACGAGCATTTCTAGCAGCACCATCAACACCAGCAACCTCATAAGCATTTAACTGGCTTTTTTATTCGCAGGAGTAGTTTCACAATCTGAATTTCCAGCAGCAATCAAAGTATCATTTGACCCAGCATTCCCATTAGCACCAGTAAAAGGAGTATTACCAGATTTCCAACATCCGTACCAATAGCCTTTCCACCAGTCGAACCAGGATCATTACAATAAGCCTCGGTTCCAGGATCATCATTTCCATCCTCAATTGAATGGGCATAATTCCAAGTAGCACGAGTCCCAGCATTCCCACCATAAGCATTTGAATGGACATAATTCCCATCATTTTAATAAGTAGTTGAAGGAGAAATCCAACCATAAATCCCAATAGCAGCACTCCCATCAGCATTTGAGCCAACAGAAGTCCTGGCACAAGCAATACCAGCATCATTCCTTTCAACACCACTAGGAGTAGTTCCATCTACATGACAAGTGATTCCTAAAGTAGTTCCATCATAAGTTTCAGGGAAGTTGAACCGTAAGTAGTTCTAGCACTAGTTGAACCAACAACAGAACCGGGCCAAGCAACACCATTATTATAAACAACAGTATTATCGGCATCATAACCAGCAGCTACAACAAAATGTCTAGCAACACCAATTTAATCAATACCAAGCCGTGTGGATCAGGTAATTGCTTAAAAAGATAATAACAACAATGCATCATCACATGCAATTACAACTAGAATGGCAAATTGTGGACTAGAATATATAGTACCATATAAGTTTTTGCATTATGAGATGCCATTGGAAATCTATTGTGATTCATGTTCACACAGTTTAATAATTTAATTTACTCTAGCTCATATATATATATAACCATTATTAGAGAAATGTCCTCTCATTATTACATTTATAAAACAAAATGACTCCCAGTTAAAGAACCAGTTACACAAAAAGAACTTTAATGAACCTAAAAGTGGTTGAACCATAGTGAGGGAGCCCTTAAAATGGTGCCGCATGTATAAAGGTATAAATTGTGTTGCCCCGAACGAAGAAGTAAAACACCGTAATAAGTATTACCCGTCAACAAGTGATAAGTATTACCCACAACAAATGATAGAAGATCAGATAGATGCCCTTCAACAATCAAAATTGATCCTATAACGCCCAAAAATGACCTTCTACGCACAATTAAAAAACACTATCTTGATCCATCTTCTCATGGTATTGCCTTGCTGGGTTTGAGTAGCCTTTGAAAAATGCAATATTTATCTTCACATGGCAGTGTGTTTTCTTAATTTCCAGAGAACGATATGATCCTCTAATTTCCATGCATATTAACATGGGATGGCATTTTAACATACATCTTTAAAAAAAATTGAGTAATTTGCGCAAATTGATATCCTACTGTAATCTCCATGCTTGACGTGCCTCTTGTATGGAAATAAAACTATGATTTCATATCGAAACAAAAGTTTCAAAGCCAACTTTGTTGAACATTTAATAATATTCATAGATATTTAAATATAATCAGAGAGTTAACATACTTCATTATTATGATAATTT